>KK115825.1:877675-923070 GCA_000611955.2 Stegodyphus mimosarum | reverse complement strand
TTTAGCTTTATTATTAAGCATCGTTTTCTTTGCACATATGCTATATGCAATTCAACAGCAAAATCACAATGCGTTTAAAAACAGCACAGCAGTGTATGTTTAGAATTCCAGATATACTGTTAATTGTGGGCATCTATTTTTCTATCTTTTTTCAGTCTTTTCTCAGCTTATCATATCAAAGCTCAGTTTTACAGTAAGACGACTTACATAATTTTTTATTATTATCTTTTTTAAATTTAACTTTATTTATCAAATACTGTGTTCTTTGCTATAACGTCACATAATATTCATCAAGAAAATGAAATATATTTAAAATTAATATACCTTTAAAATTCCTGATAGAGTGCTGTGGATTGCCATACATATTTTGTTTCATATTCAGTGTATTGATTTTTTGAAATCTAGCCCAGTGGTGTTCAATGTTTTTGGGAAGTGTGCCACTATCTACAAAAAGTTACGCATGCCACTTGCCAATTTGCCAATATATTAAAAAATATAAAAAGGGGGAAAATATTATTTATAGGCTGATTATGGGATTTTTTTACGTAAGTTTAAGTAGTGGACATTTAAAAAATAATATAATAAATAGAACAAACTTAAAACTAGGGTTTTATTGTTAATAAGTATTTTTAAAACTGCAATCAGTTAGGTTATGTACAAAATAAAAATAATTTTAAATATTTAATTCCAAGTAACTAAACTATTAAACAGTGAGTACTTAATTAATGTGGTTTTTGAATATGTAGTTTTTTTTTAGCAAGTCATCAATATGAGAATTAGTTCTTGAAGATGCTAACAAAATTAGGTGTTTTAGGAGCATATCAATTAATCTTGGACGATATTTTTATATTTTTTTACTTTCATAATAGAAAACATTTGTTCACAAACATATATTGATCAAAGCCTATAAAACATATTTGACAGCCAAATCGAATAAATTTGGAAAATTGCTTGTTGGTAAAAATTTCCAAAATTCAATTTATTTGGATCATTTTCAGTTGAAGTAAGTACCTTATATTTATTTTTCAGTGCAGTATGCTGCCATTCATCACTAATTTCGATTTGAATTTCAGTTAGGTATCAATTAACATCTCGCAGACGAATTGAAAAAATATTTGTGAAAAGATCAGCAATTTTTTTTATCATCTTGAAAATCACCAAACCCACCACTGAATGAATCGTGCAAAATGGATATCAAATTCTTAAATCTAGTTCGGATTATTATTAACTTTGGTAGCCAGTTCCTGCATTAATGTGAAATGTGTCAATTTTTGTCCTCCGAAATCGAGACAAAAAAGCAAACGTTTGCTTACAAAAGAAGATATATGCCTAACTAGGGTAGGACAAATACAAACCTTTCCCTGTAATCTTAAATTTAAATTATTTAAATGTCTTTTCTTTCTTTTCGCCCTCGACGGAACAGCTGGCCCACTGGGTTAAGAGCCTTTCAGCCTGTTGGATCCCGTCGATGGAATTTATAAGAGCTTAGTAGTGTGTCCTCCTGAAATTGACAACGCTAAACGAGGAACATTGAAATAAGGAAATTTAAATGTCCTGTAATGTAATAATGTCTTCGTTTTTGAATAGCAAGCACTCAGTGGGCAGTTTATTGTTTTGTGCCAAATATATTAAACTCACTTCCTCAAATTCTGTCACTTAGTTTAGTGGAACTTAGAGGAAAGCCCCGGAGTGTCGCTATAGTGAAATAAACCTCAACTAAAATTCAAAGAGTCATTATATTTATTTTAATGTCTTTATGCATGTATCTTTGGACGGAGTTGATACAGGCGATATAATTATTAAAAGATTTTAATTTTTCAATAAGTCATCGAGTGCCGCTGTTAAAACTCCGCCATGCCACATTTTGGCACGCGTGACGCAGGTTAGTCATCCCTTGCCTAGGCGCTTGAGCGGCCAATCGCTTAAAATAGTTATCATAAAACGATAAAAAATGTGTAATGATTTTAATGAGTTCTGTTAGTGGAATTTCATAAAAATATTTAAATTTTTGCTTAGTATTATCCCAAAATATGAATGCATATTTATTTAGAGCAGTCATATTCAAGAGGAGAAACTATATTGTCAAGAACTGTATTTGTTTCTTTTAAATCCTTTTATTTTTTACTTTTCCAGATTAAATTTCCGAAGTTATATATATTGGGCTTACTGAGTGATAGTATGCTGGTAGCAGAAGATAAAGGTATTTTATTCTTGGCAGTAGCAACTCGTTGCTTTCAAATAGCCAAGTCTATCGTTGATGTTAAGTTTCATGATTTCAGTTTGATGAGGTTTTGTCAATTTTATTGCCAAGTTTGACAAAGTCCAAATTTGTTCTTGATGAAAGTTGAAAGATAAAAATTTAGCATTTTGTTGAATGGGAATAGCCTCGCGCGCTGGAGATAAAAACACTTGATTTCGAACAGTGTTACCACTCCTCACTTTCAAATCTCTAAGTTTGTTAATCAAAAATTCATTAAATTTGTGCAAAATACGTAGTAAATAGAAGCACAAATTCGAAATTAAGGTTTCGAGGTGACATGTTCAAGTGGAGGACTACGTGTAATCAAAATTTGTTTGTTTTAAATGCCATTGATTTTGTAGAATGCAAGGAATATGCATGCATACGTACATATTCTCCGTTATTTAGTTTTTTAATAATACATGACGATAACATCTCTGCAATTTGGAAAGTGTTACAAAAATTTATACGGACAAAATATGGGGTTCAAGACCAATAGCGTGTGTTGCGCCACTTACGGTAAGTGAATTATTTCAGTTCATACTTTTGTTTGAAAAGGAGTGCCAACAACTTAGTTTTTCGCGAGAGAAATATTGTTATTAGAGTAATCAGTTTAAACGTTTTTGAAAAGAAGCGAGATTGTAATGAAGTGGCTTAGCTATAAATAATTAAATGATATCTGTAAATAAATCTTAATGCCTTTAAATAAACTTCTTGCCTGTCAGTGTATGCGAGCCATCTTATTTCGTGACAGACTGAGTACTTTTAGTTCAAGAAACCGAAGCCGTGTTTTCCGGAATATGACACCTAATCAAAACGTAAGACCTATCATGATTTTCAGAGTGTTCCTGATATAGGTCATATCAGACAGACGGGCGCCTTATTGCCGAATCTCAAATTGAAGACGGAACGCACGTGCACGTTTGAAACAAACGGACATATCTGCGACAAATTAGAATGTTCAGTAACCAATACGTGGCGTTAGCAATGGACGTTGTGCCCTTGATTTAATACTAATTTTAAAGGATAATAAATTTTGACGCTCAAGTAAAACGAGGGGGAAAGGAAAGTTATTTCACTAAGTACAGGAAAGAAGTAGAAGACTCTAGGGATACAAATCTTACAGCTTTCTAGCAAAGAGAAGTTGGATATACGAATACTCCGAAAATAGTGATTAGAGTATAATCACCTCAGTAAACAAGTCGACAAGGAAATATCAAAGAGCGTAAGTGTGAACCATGTCGGCATCCATTATTTCCTAATTTGGAACACATCATCGGTAAATGGATTGCTGACAGTACAGCAAAATGTTTGGTTGTTCGCCAGGCTGATAGTCAAGCATTGGCCTTTACAAAGAGGCCACAGTCAAACATGTCACCAGACAAATTCAAGGCATTGCAACAGTGGGTGAATGACTTAATTCAGAGATATGTAGTGTCTGTAAGAAAATCGACAACACTGTTCAGATAGAAAGATACTAAAATTGATTAAATAACTGCACTTCCGTTCAAGTGAAGTTGATGTGTTTTATTGATGGCATCATTGTCCCTATGTCCAACATTCGAACATGATTATTGTGGATGAAACTACAGTGTTTATGGATCAAAGGTCTCAAACTACCATTGATCAGATGGTTGCCTCTGAGATACACACACCCTCCCTGGGTTCCGAAATGGCACGCAATGCATGCATTTGATAATCTCTCCCACTTGTTTTGCGAGATGGCTAAAGGGGTGTAACTTCTAGAAACAATATATAATCTTTGTTTCTACAACGTAATGCAGACTGCGAATGGCAACGGTAAAAAATGCTTTGAATAATAATGTTTTAAAAAGATCGATTCTTAAAAAGTAATGCATTTTCTTTACAATATAGTAGTTAAAATGTATTCTTAAACAGAAAAATAACGTTTTTGTGATGCGGCAAACACTACATTTATTAGGGACCAGAATTAGTAAAGGTAAATATTATGGCAAATATCGAGAAGACAGAAAACTACTCAGATCGCTCTATTTCGTCAAAATGTATTACGGTAAATGTCAAAATTAATCCTTTGTGGATAGATAAGCCAGAACGTTGGTTTTATCGGATAGTAGCACAGTTTAAAATTAATTAGATACCTAATAAAGATATCAAATTTAACTACATTATCTCACAAATGGAACCTAAGTATATGGACACTATTTGGACAGAATAACTGATAAGAAATATTCATTGGCAAAAGAGCGTTTGTTAAATGTATTTAAAGAAAGTGAAAGGGAAAACAACGAATCAAACGAACCAAACAAATCATTGGCATTTAAATTGGCGACATAAAACTAAGCCATCGATTACAAAAAAATAAATCCTTAGCAGCCAATAATATTCCCGACATTCCTATGGATTGAAACATTTCCGCACAATGTTGGTAGTTAGTGACCAAAGTATTAATAAATCTAGGATTTTTGATAAGATTTTTGACATGAATTCCCAATCTGAAGTAAATGAGGCTGATTCAACTGAAGTTAAGATTTCGAGCGCGTCGTGAATTACCGTTTCATTTTGGAGAATATATCTTCGCTGGAATGGCGTACTGAAGACCTCCACTTTAATCACAAGCCAAATGAAAAATGTCGTAGTACTGAATAAATTAACAAATCATTGTCTAATGGGAGGAATCGGAAGCGTTATAACCCGAAGGTAGACAGTGTTTTTGCTATTTTATTTTCGGATCAAGATGCTTTTCGGAAAAGCCATCATATTACTGAAAAAACCAGGATACCATGCCTGCACAGCAGAATTAGAGTCAGCCTTCGGATCTGCTGCTGAAGATTTAAAGAACTGCCGTTAATTCAATTATACATTTCTTGTAACTGACGAAAATAGTTATAAAATGTTTTGGTTGAGAGTGGTGCAGATGCAAGTTTAATTCCAACCACGTTTAATGACAAAATAAGTGGCAACTTTATGCTGCATATAGTGCTGAAATCCTGTATTTCGGGACACACATTCTAAATTTAAATCTTTTGAAAAACCTGACAAAAATTTAGCGTTGTCCATATCGATATAATTGGACTCTACCCGCCATCAGATGGAAATAAATATTACTTGACATGCGTCAATCGTTTTACTTGATGGAAGTTTATATCGATCGAAAATTTTGCCACAGAATAATTCGCAAAAGCATTTTATGCAAGTTGGATTTAGTGCTTTGATATTCCATACAGCGTAATTACAAACACAGGAAATCAGTTCAGAACAAAACCTGTCAGAAGACAGGTATTATTTATTAAAATGCAAACAACAACTTCATACGATACACAGTGTAACAGACAACATTAAAAGCAGCCATTAGAGAGCTTACAATTCTGTACATTGCAGTGAAACCTTACCAACCGTGCTCCATGATATACATGCATCTCTACGTGATGATACCAACTGCCTCATTTCAGAAATTGTTTACGAAAAATCACTGAACCTACCAAGAGAATTCTTTTAAGAGCCAAATTAGAACCAGATACTTTCACTAACGAACTGCAAAAACAGATGGGAAAATTAAAACCAATTAAAAGACAATGCGAAAAAGGAAACGGAAATTATTTTCTATAAGGATTTATATTCATGTTAACATATATTTGTTAGAGTGGACAGTTTTGAAATCTTATTTATTTACTTATTTTTGTTTTTATCTTTTTTTTTTGCTTTTTTTAGCGGAAAAGCTGTTATTTAGTGAGGTAAAAAAAACACTTTTCGTTATTAATACAAACTTCATTCTGACAATTATTGAATGAAAAACTGTTTATAAAGTATGATTTCGTATGAGAAATATAAAATGAGGAGGTCCACAAATATAAACACTTTTGACGAAATTCAACAAAACTCACTTTTGACGAGAATAGGGTAGAACTATTACAAGGGAAATTTTGAAGTCACCGTATAAGTAAAAAATTCAATTATAGTTCTAACTCAGTTCTTGGTTACGTGTCATAGAAGTGAAATACGACCAATTCCCTTTCCTTTGATTTAATTTATCTTTCAAATAGAAATAGACACGTGCTTCAAATTCTAAGAGCCGTGAGATACTTAACCTCGTAATAAATAAATCTGGAAGTAGATAATTTTTCAATGAGAGTTGATGTTATTAAATCTACAAGTTACTCGTCTGAAATTTAATCTCTGGGTGCTCGGATCAAACTGAACTAAAATTCTGCCTTGGTTCATGGTCATCATTGCAAGAACATTTAGTAAAACTGTCCAGTTACTTTTCCTTGGATGATCGATTATGATACTGCGAAAGGCTTGCGTTTTAATGTGTTATAATATTTCTAAATTTATTAAAATATACGAAGTAGCTTTTTACTTGAATCTCACTATAAATTTAGAAAGGGGCTCTAAGTAAATGAAATTTAACATATACATCTAGATACATAATTGTATAAATCATTTACTTAAGCTTTATTATTATGCTTCTTATAGCTGCTGATTAGACAAGATGAGAACTGCTGATTTTTTCAAAATACAATACTGAGCTACCATCATTGCAAAAAAAAGTTGCAAATAAATGAATTGATAATATAAAATAATTAAGCTACTGTTTTAAGCTTGATTAATTAAATAACGGTAATTATAATTAAACTACCGCATATGGTTCGATTTTCATATCTTCCGAATCTGAAATATGGCCGAATACAACCCATCACCGGAATAATGCAATGAACAAATTCAAAGCCTTTGCTCAAATTATGTACAAGAAAATCGGCCATGTATAGCCATCTATAATCAAAATAATAAATACTAACATAGTTTTATCATGCACAGTAAAAATGCAGGCTTCATATTAAAATCAAGGGGAAAATTATTCTCTCTCAATTTTCCTTTGAACCATAGTAGAAGACCAAATGGATAACCCCGTTCAAATCTTGGAAGCCGTACGCCGAAGATTAGTAGTTCAAACCTCGCTTACAACGATGACAATAATCACAACCGCACCTTTAGAGTCATCTAACATCTGAACAAAACAATAAGTACAATCTGTAAATTTTTGCAGTCATCCTCAGCTCTCAGAATAAGGTCCGTACTATCTTAAGCCACAGATTGGCAAATGTAATATTTTCGCGAGTTACAATATCGTTGCACAATAAGGTGTATTCCTGGCAGGACGTATATTGGGCACAATTGATCAATATTAAATAACATTTTGGAGTAATAGCTATGGTGTATTACTAGCGAAATGGCTAATAATAGCATAGTATGGTACAAATATTACACACGGACAAGGAATTTCCCACGATATCATTTCAGTATTGTTGTGCGGTGGTTATTGGATCAGCAAATATCCTCAACACAATTTGCTGAAAATAAAGAATAACATCTAATGCAATCCGTCCAGCTATCCTGGCTGTTGAGAAAGTTAGCTATTTATGTATTTGTATTTATAAAAGAGTATTTGAGTGCGTATGGAGTAGTATTCAACTATATAATGAACGATATTGCAGCAAAATTAAGTATATCCACGAAGTTATTTGAATTGTTACGTGTGACCGGGTTCGTAATGGATTGAAAACACTGAACCAATGATTAGCTTAATGAATTCTTTTTTTCCTAAAACACTTTACAGTTCTGCAACATACAAATATTCGCATAGCTCTACTCCTCAGTAAAACAGAGCACAATCAATAGTTAGCACAATAGTTACCATTTCAAGATGCTTAAAACGTTGAACACAAGGTAATACACAAAGCCTTGAAAGCGTAAGCTCGCAGAGGGATCTTCCAGTACTCTGAGCTAATCTCTGAACTCAAATCTGAATTACACTGAAAATTGATGCTCTCTCTGGTCTTAATCTTTACCATGGTCTAAGTATATTATTTCTATTATATGGGGACTACATACTACTTGACTTACGGATTCGAACTATGACGTTACTCAGCCTGTTTAGGACAGTGTAAGGACAGCCATAGTATGACTGTATTTTAGGACAAAGTGTTTTCGTCGAATCGGATTACATAAGCCCAGCTTGTTACCTTCGTTGAATGGATGTTGATTTTCAGATAACAAATATTTTGTCATATTCCTGTAGTGTCAATACCTATTTGGTATTTAATCTTCGGGGTATTTGAAATTTAACAGACAGTTCAGAAGAATTTTCTGCCGTAGAGATAATGATGGAAATGTTCTACGGCTTTTCTTTCTTTCCTGGTGGCACAGTAATTTCTCTCAGATTTAAATAGAACTTGCCCGTGTAAGCTAGGACACGTTCTTGACCGTTTATTTGTTAAAACCAAATAGCGCCGACTGCCTCAATGCTCGAATCCGTGTCAAGGAAAAATGGCTTGTCGAAATGAGGATACGTTAGGATTATCACAGATGTTAGAACCTTCTTATGTTTGTAAAATGCTTCCTCACATTCGTTTGCCTCCAAGCATGTTTGTTTACTTTGTGTCATTTTGTGAAGGAGTGTTGCGATGGAAGGAAACATAGAAGAAGAACTGTGAAACTCAAGTTTCAGTGGCAGCATACAGCTCATGTGAGAGCTGTGAAGCTGTATCAGTCATGTGTCACTGCGCTGAGATTGCTAAATAACTATCTTCATTCGTCTTTCTGGATCTTGATCGACCGTGTCGTTGTCTTCTCCATATGGATCCAGTGTCCTGAAGCTGTTTCCATAAATTGCAGATGCCAAAGTGTGTTATTACATTGAGTTCTGTAACCACCTATGTTTGTAATTGGTCTACTTTCAATTTTTCACAATTCTCCACCATCTCCTTCCTTCATTCACACGTTCGTAAATATGAATTTTATCTGATACCATACAAAATCTACCAACTTTTGCGAGAAAGAGGTGAATGTCTCCAAGGAGTACGAAAACACAAATCGGCGAAAACAGCTCTTGCGTTTATATACTTTTTATAATCACAGCTTCCCGATATGCGCATGTAAGTTTATGTATTCGATTCAGAATAGTTTCATAATTCTATAACAGCGTTATTAGAGTGTTTGGTTCAATACGTTTCGCAGAAAGAGATATAATTTGCAAATGCTCTTAAATTTTCACACGAATTTCCATCCATTTATCGAAAAAAAATATTTTTCGATAATATACAAAATCGCCAGTGAGTTGCCGACTTTTAGATACTAGGACGATAACCTTACTATAACAGTCCTATAACCTTACTAGACATACATAGAGAGGTATCGCTATATCTAAAATTGCATGGCAAGATTTACAAAGGTTTTACATAACCTTTTTACAAATCAGAACTTTTAATAAAACAGGGCGCCGCTAGTGTAATCAAATTGACTCTACTTGTGGTAATCAAATTAAATAAAAACAGTCAAATATATTTAAATGTTGATCAGTAGTCTAAGATTACACAGATAAATATTAGTTAGCCCTCTAGCCGGCAGGGCCGTATGGCCAGCTAGAGATATCTGTAATATTTTTTGTGATATCTGTTAGAACGTACATATACGTGTATATTAAAATATGTTAAAGAAATTAAGGCAATATGTGAAAAGTACGCAAATCCAGGTATAAAATGCCAGGAGAATTTTTACATTAAAATCAAGAAAATAATTTTTTCTCATAGTAGTTTTGGTAAATTTATGCTTTCTTAGCTGAAACCTTAGCCGATCAGATGGCTAGGTCAAATAATCGGACACCCCGTAAATTTAAAATATTTATTGCTAGAGCATGCAAAGCCGAAATAATTCCATTTAGCTAAAGCCGGCACAATCTAGTAACTACGCAGATTGAGTGTCAGGAACTCTCTGTCTCTAGAAGTTTAAATACGCAAGAAGCTAATTTGCATTCTGGTAAGGAAATATTGAAAGAACAATTAAAGATCGAAATAATAATAACTGGTTAGTTTAACATAATAATCTTATAAATTATGTAACGATTTGTAGTGCAGTATAATTTGTATCCTCACATGAATTAGTAGATATATATGTGTATGAAATTATTTTATTTTAATTACAGCTTTGAATGCACATATGATCGGCAAGAGTAATTGAGAGTATTTTAATGGTCTGTGTCTAAAAGTGCAAATGTGTAACTCTCTGCTAGTCTTGTAATATAGATTTCGCAAAGTATATCTTGCCACCTGCATGTACTGTAATAGAAAATAACGTACAGATTCAAAACCGCAATGTACCAAAATGTAATGTAAAGCAACTCTAGAAAATTTTTAAATCAAATATTCAGTTTAAGAGCGCTCGAAGAGAGAACTTCATTTTTTTTTATCTAATGGCGAGCATTTGCCTATTCGACAATGGCCACGCCTAAGGTCAGAAGGTGGAGGATATTTTACTAATAGGTGACCACGGTTGCCTTCTGTGAAAGGAAGGACAGCTACGACCATGCCCTTTCGAAGATTTGAACTGGGGCCCTTTGATATCCCAGTCGTCTCCCCTAACCACTATACCGTCTGAGCGGCATGTACCTCGATTCTTGCAAGGTACGTAGCGCATGAGACATACGAGGGTATCAGATAATACGTAACTCTTAACCTGAATGAATGAAAAGCAAGTTTATTATACTACAAGGTTTGTTCTTTCGTGGCGTTACTACTTATAGTCTGCTTCCAAAAACAACTATTCCATTATATATATCTTCATTTCACCAACTACTAAATGTCAATTCAAACTGTCGAACGAGTCTAGCCTTATCTGTTGACCTTGAAAGAAAATGGCTGCACTTCCTGCCAACTGCCAACAAATGAGACAAGTCATACAATGGAAAACAAAGTGAGACAAATTCACCAGTATACGAGATTGTTTTTGAGAATTAAGCAACCTTGGATTCAAATCGTCTTCTCACGAATAATCAAATACCTTTCAGTATTTTATAAAATTCAATACATTTCTGAAACGTGAAATACTTGTAAAGTAGTCATATGATTGCTAATTTTCTAAAAAAATATATTCGTATAAATTGAGCGGAAGGAAGACTTGTGATGTCTTAAAAATTTCAGGAACGTCTTGAGCAGATTTTTCGGTGATAAATTCACTGTGTGATAAATTTCAACTTAAGTTTCTTTCGTTCACTGGAGAGCAGGCAACAAACGTACATCAGAAGGTAGTTTATTTTTCTATCCAATTAAAATTGTATTCGCCATTTTTTCCTATAACTTTTGAAGCACTAAATTATCCCTTGCTAGTCAGGTTGTAAAACCAAGGTAGCATGTGGGGAAAGGTTTTCAAAATTTACAGATTTGCGTTTTTCCTATATTTCTTCATATTCCATTAAAATTTGCATCATCTGTTCAAAGGTGGCTACAATTCATACAGCTACCGTTGTATGTTAGCTGTATTTTAAAAGAAAATGTTCGTTAGTATTCAAAAGTAATCAAGAAATTACATATTTTATAGCTTTAAAAATAATAGACCTGTTTTTAAGGCAAAAGATCAAATAAATAAATAACGTTTTCGCATTTAATAAATCCAGTAATGAATCCATTTCGTTCGGAATCTAACTAAACAAGACTTATTATTTTTTCTTCTGTTCCATATTCAAAGTTTACACATGTTATAGGATCTGTCTATCTTTGGACACATAAACTAATCTAGATCCTACTAATGAACCTGGATACTTCTCGCACAGGGATGAAATAATACAGCATAGAAGAAGGGTGAAAATAATCCTTTATTACTTTCAGCTATGAACAGAAAGGCTCGTACTTCATGCTTTACAATAACACCGACAACTTGCGTTGGAAAAACTGAATAAAATTAAGCGTGGAAAGAGAAGCGTTGGACTAGCGCTTTAAGTTACGGTTAAACTACGTTGACTCGACGATCTAACAGGCGTCATTATTATTCAAATTGCCAAAAGGCGTAACAGCAAGGTGAGAAACGAGACGTGCGCTGGCTGGCGAAAACATGCTCTGAATAAAATCCAAGATTCTGAATAAACTCCAAGTTTAAATACTCACTTTAATTTACATCCTGGCAAAGAAATGCCAGAGGAAGTTGAGAAGTTCGGTAAAGATAACAAAAATATGAATAGTAGGTTAAATGAACTAAGGGAAACCCTACAACTTATTGGCATTTTTGGCAAGAAACAATATATTGACATTTTTAACAATGCATTGGCATTTTTAGCAAGAAACTGAGCATTTTAGTAAGAAACTCTCATGATTTCAATATTTTTTTAGAATTAAACTGATTTTTGTCTTAGTATGACTAAACTGACGAAGACGGATTTGTCCTTACAGAAAGCAATTGTGGTTTTTATTAATGAAAATAATCCACTAATCTGTAAATCAGAACCAGTAATTATTCCTTACTTTTATCCAAAAAGAATAAGAGGAAATAGTGAACACTGTGGGGAAACAGTAATCCAGAAGTCACAGAAATCTACCAGAAACATCTAGCTAATAAAATATGTTACTAATGCGATACATAAGATATTGCACTACAGAGTAATAACTTTTGAATATAATGCATCTTTAATTTTATTCTGAGTCTGCGACAAAGATAAAAAAAATCTATTTTGTATGAAAGATGCAAAGTCATATAACAAATTTTTAAGAAATGTTTCCCTTTTTAGTTTCATTGCAATACCTGCCGAGTTCAATAAACCTGCGCAGAAATCGGATCACAGTTTACGTTTGATAAAAATAAACTATTTCATTAAGTTTTAAAACATAACAGATTTTAAGAAAAATAAAAAAAATACATTTTTAGCATACACGTAAGTTCATAAAATAAGATAAATTTTCGATGGAGAAAATTTTTTATTTCTCTCTCTTGTGAATCCATACCAAATTTGATGAAACATACAAAAAATTACTTTTCGATTACATTTTAAATGTGAATTTATATTTTGATATTTAATTTTAGACAGAAAATTAAAAATATTTATTAGAAAATATGTTTATTTTATTCTGAGTTTGGTTTCATCAACATATGAAAGAGAAAAACAATTTCACATGAATATGTGGTAACAATAATGAAATAACTTCTTATAAGTTAACACACATCATTTCATTTTTTGATAAAATTTACTTTTTGCAAGAATTATCAGATTGTGTAACACAAGATGAATAATTTTACACTTGTCATAATATAAAAATTTTAAAAAAAAGTAAACTAAAGGCTAAAGAAAGGGAAGAAAGGAAATCTGAAAGATTCAGATTTTAACGTCGTACAAGAGAATTTGTAAAATTTTTTGTATTCTTGCTAAGCATCCGCACGTTACCGATCACCTTTTAGTCTCACTCGTTCTAACACAATTTTTCTGCAATTTCAGTTTTATTATTAAGCATCGCTTTCTTCGCCCTTACGTTACATGAAATTCAAGAGAAAATCACAAAATATTTAAAAACAGAATATCTTTTAATTTCCGGATAGGTTTGTCATACATTTTTTTTAGGTCAAAAGGGCGTTAGCTCAGTTAGTTCAGTCTCGAAACTGTATTTTTTCAGTTCATTACGAATGTCCTTTTCACTTTTCAAATTGTTACCGCCAAATATTATCGCCCTGTATTATATCTAAAAAAAATAAAGGATGAAGAAACTGCACGAACTGGAATGTGTGCATGTTTCTCGCAATGGGAGAAACTAACGGTACCTAGAGCCATCAAATTTTGAATGACGTAGTCCTTAACGCGAATATGGGAACCTGGAACCCCAAATTTGGAATCTGTTTCATGGCTTACTTCATACTTCGTAAAACGTTAACGGATTTCTGATTAACAAACTCGACGATTTCAAGGCGAGCAATACCAATACTGTACGAAAACAAATTCTTATTTTCAGCGCGCAGGACTATCCATGGAAAATTCTATAGATGTGCTATTTTTAAATATTTTTAGCCCAAAGCAACATTAGACAAAATGCTCCCGAAACGTCTGTATGTGAAAACGAAAAGAACACCTCTTTGGGTGTAATATAGAATCTGAAAGCTTTCAACTGCCTAAAAAAGTTATAAAAAAGAAAATAATATGTAATGATTTTAATGAGCCCAGCTAGTGTCGTTTTGTAAAAATAATTAATATTTTCAATTAGAAATATCCAGATTTCAATGCATTTTTATTTAAATTAATCAGATTATAATATAGAAAACACACTTTCAAAAACAACTTTTATTGCTTTTCAGTTACTTGATCTGTTATTCAGTAACACGAAGATTAAATTTGAAAGTTAAATATGACACACTTTACTCAATGACAACGCAATGGTACGTGAAGGTAAAAACGATTCTGCCTGATACACAACAAATTATACTTTCAAATAGCCGAAGTTATGGATTGAAATATCTTATATTTTAAAGAATGGCAACATTCTGGTGCGCTGGAGATAAAAATGTTTTATTTCGAATAGCGTTGCCACTTCTCGCTTTTAAGTCACTGAGTTTGTTAAACAAACGTTCGTTAATTTGTATAAAATATTAAATACACTCATGTCCATAAATTAAGGATAATTCGGAGTCACGCGGAAATCGAACTCTAAAATAAATATATCACCTGTAAAATCACTACACACATCTTCAAGAATCATATGCAAATTTCAGGAAGTAACCAGATGACACCGATGGTACGTCACAATGACGAGAGTGTAAGAGAGTGATATATAAGGAATACAGGCAAATAAGTAAAATTGTTCGCAGGCTCTTTATAAGAATTTCAGTGCAATAACCGAATAGTTATGACATAAAAGACGCATTTGGATGATTTTTTTACGTGGTAGAATTATCGGCCGTCTGCAATGTGGGCGTACACAACTGGAAGTATCAGACGAACTTGGAATTGCCCACAGTGTCATCTCCAGGCTTTAGCAACGATTTTAAGATAATGGTAATGTGAGTAGACGTTACAGCACAGGTCGTCCCAGAGTTACAACGCCGAACGAGGACAGGTATTTGGCAATTACTGCCAAAAGAAACAGGCGGAGCACAGCCTCAGACCTGTCTCTTCAGCCACTGGTACGACAATTTCAAGGCAGACCGTGTACAGACGCTTAGGGCAGAATGGTCTATACTCTCGTAGACCTGCCAGATGCGTTCCACTTACTGCAACTCACTGTCGCTTCCGGTTAGCCTGGAATAGAGAGCATGCATTGTGGACACCGCAACAGTTGGCGTGTGTGATGTTTTCCGACGAGTCCAGGTTTAGCTTTCAATCTGATTCTCGCCGGACTTTCATATGGAGAGCTCCAGGTACTCGTTACCACCAAGAAAACATCATTGAACGAAACCGTTACGGTGGTGCAGGAGTTCTCGTTTAGGGTGGAATTATTCTGGGTTCCAGAACTGACCTGCATGTTCAAATTGGAACCATGACAAGCCAAATCTATCGAGACGTCATTCTGCAACAACATGTACGTTTGTTTCGGGGCGCCATGGGCGCACAATTTGTGTTTATGGATGACAACGCCCGTCCTCACCGCGCAAACATCGTAAACGAATGCCTTCAGTCGGGGGATATCACCCGTATGGACTGACCAGTATTCTCACCGGACTTGAATCCAGTAGAGCACGTGTGGAACATGTTTGGCCGACGAGTTGCAGCTCGTCATCCTGCTCCTACATGTCTACCGGAACTTCGGAGAGCATTGCTTTTTGAGTGGTGTAATATCCTTCAAGATCAGATCGATAATTTGATACTCAGCATGCCTAGGCGTTGTACGGACTGTATTGCATCGCCTGAGAGACATACAATGTATTAAAAATCATACAAACCATGTAATATTGGTTTTTTTGTAAATAGGTGTTTTTTGTAATTTGCTCCAGGGAGAAAAAATCGCTAATTTTTTTAATACTATCAAACATAAAACATCTTTTTTTGCTCTTACCTTTTGTTTAATAAATAAGCTTTACAAATAAGTCAAATTTGTTTTGCTTCTAACTCTTCCTTTGCCTGATTTTGCATTATCCTTAATTTATGGACATGAGTGTAAATCTAAAACAAATTCGAATTTCAAAATTCGGCTACCGAGTTCCATGTTCTTGCAGAGGGGTATATCTATTGAGAATTCGGTGGCTTAAGTAGTGCCGTTGTTCTGCCATGATGTCACGAACATACATACATGCATACATTCATACATACAGATTCTTCATTATTTAATTTTGTAACAGAACTATTTAACCGTAACCGACTTATACTGAACGCCACCGAGCGGCGAAGACGAACAGTCAAGTCAGTCGACCTCCAGCCGCGAACACTTTAGGTTGTCATATAGTAGATGTCTGTAATTCTAATGTTTAATGTTCCGTTATATGTTTAATATTTATGTATATTTCCTTGTACCCGTTCCTGTGTGCTCTATTAATAAATACTTTTAAAGCTAGCCGGCGTTCGTGTTTATTGAGGAAAGGCTACAATTTGTCTTTAAATTATGTATCGCGATAACATTTTGTAGCAAAAATGTGAAAAGTGATAGTCGAAAAAGTGATTTTCGAGACTAATAGCACTTATCGTACCAAAGGTCCTTCTAGCATTCATCCTCGGACATAAAAAAATATTTTTTCCCATTTTTCTACGAAACACGAAGTTACAATCTTTTTACATTTGTAAAATGAGAAATAATTCATTATTTATGAATTCAAGATAGCCTTTAAAAGACTGACAAACAAGCTTTACCATTTAGCTTTCACTAACTTAGTGTTAGTGCAAAAACGGTTCAAAATTGTGCCAGAGTTTCCGTTTTTAGTAACTTAAATAAATTAGATAGTAGTAGTATTGAACTGGTAAGGAATAGGATGTATTCGTAATCGCTCTGAGGTAAGTAACACTGCAATCGTTGAGTAAAAGAACTAAAAATAGGAACGTAGATTGTAACTTTTTTCTTTCGTTGGCCAAAAGATCGAGAATGAATATCTTTTCAAGTATGTGAGGTAAGAAAACTGGAACAAACAGCTGTAATATAATTCATGTGTACAGAATCATAATTGTAATAATTCACTAGCGATATACAACTATTCATACAAAAACTATCTTTTACATTAAATTATCAAAAAATGACAGAATCGTGAAGGTAGAGGACAGATCACGTTGATAGCTTATTCCTTAATGGCAAAGCACAGGTGGGCTATCTGCCTGAGGGAAGCAATGCCTTTATGGAGAACTTTCTAAGAGAAACTTGTTCACATTCTTGTTAAACACGTCAAACAGAAAAATGAACCATGCACTTAGCCTGTTTGCCTGAGTTTGAAACCAAATCGAACTATTCAGTGGTCTTGCAGGGAGATTAGGATTTTTTGGTGCAGGAGTGGTCAGAAATGAGCAATGCCTTCCCCGGGATACGGACCTCTCGAATGCGCGCCAAATGTACTGGTTATTTGCACCACGAAGTCACGCTAAGAAGGCGGGAGAAATATTTTATATACTTTTTTTAAGAGCGACTGAGGATTAGGGGACCCTATCGCCAAATTCTGATGGCGGAGAATCACCATCCACCACATTTTTTAGTTCGGACGCCAATATAGAATTATTAGAGTATTTTGTAGTAGGAGATGGGAAGAATGAGCAATGCCCTTGCCGGGACTTGAAACACGGATCTCTCGAATACGCGCCGAGCGTGCTGACCACTACATCTCGAAGGCATGCTGAGAACGCGGGAGAAATACCTTATATACTCCTCCTTTTAAACAGCGACTGGGGAACAGGGGACCCATTCGCAAAATCCTATTTGTGAAGAATATCATTCACCACCTTTTTAGTTCAGGCGCCGCTCTACATACATTAGGATTTTTTGTTGTAGAAGAAGTGAGAAATAAGCAATGCCTTGGCCGGAACTCGAACCTCGAACCTGTCGAATACACTCCGAGTATGCTGACCATTTAGACTATGAAGGCATGCTAAGAAGGCGGGGGAAATATTTTAATACCTTGTAGTCTTAACCACTCGGCCAGGGGGCCTCACGCTAAAAATATCTAAACAAACTTACTGCTTTTCTGAACTTATGTAAACGTCTACTCCCCACTCCATTCCAAATAAGAAAAATAAGAACAATCTCTGCTTTACGAATTTTTTGTTATTGCTCCTCAGTAGGTTAGAGCTGCTAAATCTGTGGTTCAAATCATGATGAACGAGTTTGTTACAACCCTGTTTTCGTGGTATTCTCGACTTCAACACGAATATGAGACTCTGTCTGTTAAAAAAGTTCTGCACGAAAGTATTCCTCCGTTGCCAGACAACTGTCACTTGTTTGTGTTTAATTAAACCGACTACCTTTGGAATCTTCCCACTGAAAAGCCTACACGCAATGCAAAGAGAGTCTACCGATGCACTCATTTTATGCAATCCATTGAGCTCAAGGCGAATGATAAGAACTCTTATTTCTATATGCTGTGGGGTTATGGTATCTGTGGAAACTTGTGTCAATGTCCTGCACAACCTACTAAACTGGAAGCGTGTTAACGCTTTAGTCTCAAGAAATGACTAAATGCTAAGAATGTTAAAATTACATTTATATTTAACTCCTAACAGAACAGAAGGCACTACCTGTGGGACAGAATAATCTCCACTATTTACGCGTATTTAAACTAACATATAATAAATTTAAATTAAAATGTAAGTAAAGTAGTCTGAGACTACGCACGCAGTAGCCTACTTACGCTTACTCAAGAGAATTTACGGCGCGCGTTTGAAGGTCAGTCAGCAAGATGCTAAAGCCGGAATAACTTTCTCAAAGCTGGGGATAAAATGTCACAGTAAGGTGATACTGCCAAAAGTTCTATTATATTAGACACGGGACCATGTGAGCACTGTCGGTAATAAGTTCGCTGATCAGCTAGCACGAAAGACTACAAATAGTATTTTGATATCAATTATTTCCTTGCCTAATCCAATTCCTTAGTTAGAATTACATTTAGAAAAAGATCTTATGTAACAATGAAAATTTTCCTGGTCACAAGAAGTCACTGGAAGATTCTTACCCATTCCTTCATCTATATTAGTTTCTTCAAATAGTGCAGTGACTTATCTTCTGACAGCTCATGGTCCTTTTGTGGCCTACTTATTTCGTTTTGGGCTACGTACCACAGACAGTTGCATTTGTGCCTTACCAGGTACATTAGACCACTACTTATTTCAGCGTCAAATAACCAAAGATTATAACGTATTTATCCTACCTTCTTGCCATGCTTTCGTGATGTAATGAAGAGCACACTCGAAGAGTATTCGAGAAGTCCCCTTGGTTTTCGAGTCTTAGCGAGGACATTGCTTATTTTTCATCTCTCCTGCTTTCAAAAATACCTAATGTCTCTACAATATGCATTATTTTGGCCCTATACAACAAATCATGCTCGTGAATGGTTTCAGCAGATTCTCAGAAATAAATCTCTTCTCAAAAAGCTTCAGACTCTAATGAACATTCTCATTATAAACAGCGACAATCTCAAAATAGTATAATTCTAATTTTTATTCATAAATTTTTTCCTTAATTAATGTAAGTAGCAGTCACAAAAGTAGCTCATGATCTTGATAAGAGTTTTACGTTTGTAAAACTATTTTATAGAGACATTCGGTATTTTTTGAAAGCAGGATAAATGAAAAGTGGGCAATGTCCTCGCCGGGATTCAAACCACGGACCTCTCGAATATGCGCCGAGAGGCTGATCACTGCACCAAGAAGGCATGTTAAGAAGGCGGGAGAAATACCTTATATACTCCGCCTTTTAAAGAGCGACTGAGGATTAGGGGACCCAGTCGCCAAATCCTGGTGATGGAGAATCATCATCCACCACTTTATTAGTTCCGTTTCAATTGACTAGACATTAGTTCTTTCTTGAAAGCAGGAGAGATGAAAAATGGAATGCCCTCACCGGGACTCAAACCTCGGACCTCTCGAATAAGCGCCGAGCGTAATGTTCACTACACCACGAAAGCATGCTAATAAGGCGGGAGAAATACCTTAAAATTTTATTACTTTTTTTTTTAAATAAAAGCCGCTAAATGAGCAGAAAAAGCTTACAGTCTTTTAGACGGAACACCGGCACCTTCTGCGGTTTCCTGCCAGAAGCACTAACTCTGAAACAACCAAACCCTTGGCTTTAATACATAGAAAATAATTTGCATTCTTGCCAGGCCTACGGAAAAAAGAAGTAAAGTTTCAACTCATAAGAACTGGTCAATTAAGATAAAACCCTACAATGTAACATGAAAAGAGCTAATCAAGGTTTTGTTTTTTTATCGGAATAAGTGCTTTCATAAGTAACATAAGTACGTTTTTCAGTAACTTGATATCCCAAAAAAGCGTAACAGAATACATTTGCCGATTCTAGTAATTTTAAACGTTTTCTGTTCATAGAAAATCAATAGGAATCCATTTATTTTCAGGAAGTATGATTTTGTGAACAATTGCCAGAAGCTTATTCTTCTGCTACTTCATGTAAAAACATGAACAGATGCTCGCGCTCTCTAAAGAAAAGATAGATTTTGAAAATAATGCAATGGGTTAAAGCTATTTCGTTAGTCCAACATTTCTAGTTTCCTTTCTGCTATTTTACTAAGTATATTTGTTTGTCTGTTAAATCATCTTTAATTACACTAATTTTTTATTTAATCTTCATTATTGGAATTCTGACTTTCTGAAGAATTTTGTTATAATTTTGAACATTACTCCAAACTTATGTCAATCAACAATCAAATCAGTTTAGAAGCTTCCTCCCTTTCCTTAGTTAAATACTTATAGTTTTAATTTATTTTAGTTTTTCCTTTATTTTCCTTCATTTAAAGAACCGTAATATATCGGAAAGCAACAAAGCAATCGACTGCATTTTCTACACCACTAATTAGTTTTATCTGACGGCAAAATCCGATTCCGATGCAATCTCGGCCGCTTTACAATCGATGCAACAGACTTTCCTGTCGGAATACAATTTATCCTTTCATCTGAAGCTCTGAGGCTACACACAAATTCATACAGATAGAGGGGGAAAAAACTGTAAACGCGGAGCAACTTCGGAAGAAGAACCAAACAAAAGATTCTTAACCTATAAAATCCTCTAGTCCTTTATTCTCTAAACGAAAGGAATCAATTAAAAATTTAAAAAAAAACATTCTTCTTCAGCCAACGAGTTTGAAAGAATAATTTCTTTCAAAACCATGCTTATTTAAACGAGAATCAGTGGGTGGAGAAACATTCTTTGCAAAAGAGATTGGGTAAGGCTAAGGGACATATATTCTACTCTCGATACAAATTTTCGATTTCTATCAAATTATTGAAGCAAATAATCATATTAATTTACCTTGAAATAATGACCCAATGCTTACGTGCCGTAAATATATGAATAATAATCAGTTTATAAAGCGGCGGAATTTGCTGAAAATGTCAAAAATTTGTCAATAAATATAAACAGCGCGAGCTTCATTTCACATTTCATTCCAAAGTTACTTAAAGAATAGATAAAATAAGAATAATTTAGCAACGACGTACATATCTTCTTTTACTTGATATGTTTTACTGAATTCCCAAAATATGCTAATGTAATGTAAGCGGTTAGGGAGCTCATTCGGCATACAGAAAACCAGTGGTTCGAACCCGAGCGAATGACATTTCCTTTTCACCGCTCTTGAAAGCATAATAATATTAAATAATAATATACAAATTAAAATGTGTTGGACGACAATTCATCAGCATCTAGATGATTAAGTTTTAAGAATCTATCTTGTCACAAATTAAATTAATGAGAATATCAGGAATTATCTCATCATCTTTTGTACGCTTTTGTGGATACCCAGCGCAATTAGAGAGCAAAAAAAAACCTGTTATTTTTTATGATTATTACTTCGAAAATTCTACTAACCTCTACATTGAGGCTAAACTAAGGGCCTTACTGATGGATAGTCCTGTGTCTAAACTGGTTCTAATTAACGTATATGCTAGAAAATAATGCGAAAACATTAGTAATTTGAAATCTGTATTATGTTTTAAAAGTATTAGTTTCAAACTGTCATTTGTACTTAGTTTACCGAATACTTTGCGGATTTATCAGCTTATACCAATATGCTTGATTCTTAAATATAACAGCGCTATTGAAAACTTCTATCGAGAATATAACAAAAGCAGGAAAAAGGTTAATATATATAGGTTAACTATTACTTAATTACATTCTGATGAATACATAGCAAGGTGAAATATTGTGGCTTGTAATGTAACTGACACTATTAAAATGCCGAATGTCATAGCCAAGCCTATTTTAAACATACTCAGGAAAACCTCGGAGAAACCTGGGCTCGATTCTAGAAGACTGTGTTTACTTATCTTACTTTTTTTATGACGTAACCTTACTTTTTTTATGACGTAACCTGGTTACATGTAAAAAATTTCAGCCAAAAATATCGTAAACAATAACGCAGTGGAGAAAAGAACGCAAAGTGAAAACATCGTAGGAGGAATAAAAGCAAGTAAAAACACATCGTAGGTTTAAAACATCGTGGTATAAAAGCAAGGTGAAAACATCGTAGGTATAAAACTTCAACGTCGAAAATAAAACCGTTTTAAAACATCGCAATTTTAAAACATTGTGGTAAAAATTATCATGATTAAAAATTAAAGCACCTACAAATCATCGCATGACGATAATATCGTAATGTGTTTTTCAGGCTTTGAAAGTTGCAAATGCGTATTCGCGTAATGATTTGTAAGCGCAAGTAAGGATGAGGAATAATTTTACCTCTATATTTCATATTTTGGATTAAGTAATATTTTTTTGTTAAAAAGGCAAGAAGGAAACTTAATTATTCAGAAGCTGAAAATGAGTAGAAAATTTATGCCATGTACGAGTATGTAATTATGCTACGTAGTTAATGGGCTTTTAAATGTATGTACTTAATTATTGAAAGTCATTATTTAATTAATCTGTTTAATAAAGTTGCACTGGCAGTTTTTAATGAAAAATAAATGAATAATTTGTTAAAATTGTCATAATATTGTTGCGTTATACGGATTCGTGGATTTGAGAGTATCCGATGAAAACACGATGCAGAACAATAAAAAGCACAATTTATTTACAGGAATCACGATTTACAGCACAGTTCCAAAATTACCTTTAAAAGCGTCGAAAATCTATAATAAATACGCTGAAACAATCAGCAACACAGCTTCAGGCTGTAACTGTAAAGGTAGCTTCACGGCAACACTAAACTTATAATAAACACCGTGGAACAATCACCAATACACTGTCAAGCTATACTGTAAAGATAGCTTCACGGCAAAGCACTATCTCGATTGCTTTCCGTTCACAGAACTCTCGAGCAGCTATTCTCACAATAATCACAACGCCCACACTACTTCACAACTTGCTCGCAACACTTCACAATACTTCACAATTTGCTCGCAACTACAACTGCTCTCAGAAACGCAAGGGTTTATATAGCTTTTCTTTAAGCTCCACACGTTTCGAGAAATATCTCGACAGGAAGTTATTCTAGAAGGTTCCCGACTGGACCATGGGATATCGCCAATTTGGTCGTCATATGGGCGATAAAGTCGCCAATCTGGCAACCCTACCATACACTATTTTATGGCAACCCTAGTGCTATGCCGGAAAGCTTACATACAGGCGCAACCGCCGAATTTTTCGCAACAATATTATATTTGCAATGTAATTAGTTTGCGGATTGCTGTTTGTTAGGAATGTAATGTTGCATTTGTAATATACTTTGCTTACAAATTTTTGTCGCCTTAAAAGGTTTGGGGGTAATGTAATTTGATGTAATAATTAATGAATGTATCTTAATAGTAATCATTATTATCAAATATTTTTCCCACTGACCAAATTTTATTGCTAATGTAACTGTTAATGTGTGTTATTTCATGCCTTTCATATCGCTTGACATTAAAATTAAATTAGTGCTTGGATTGTATACTATTATGCTTAATTAATATCACTGACCAAACATATGTGGTTATTATTATTATTTACCAATAAATGTATTTAATTTTGCATTATTTATCACATTAATAGAAATGCGTTGTTTTTATTAATAAACTACTTCTAAGATAAAATAATTTAATGAGTATATATTTTTAGAAACAATTTCCTGTAAATAAATAAAATTTCAAATTTTCTTTAGAGCGATTTTGTATTATGAAATACTTGAAAAATTATGTGCGGATTGATCATCATTGAGGAAAAATAATACCGTATCCATTACATGCATAATCTGCTTTTAATTGGACTCCAAAACGTTTCACTAAAAGTTATGAACAAAGCAATAGAAAATTGATATTCTTTTCCTGAAAATAACAACTGTTGATATCAGTCAACTATGAAGATGCTTAACATTAAGCATAAATCTTAATCCTAATAAATTATTAAAACATACTCACATAAAAGAATCACATTCGAAAGTGAGAGAGAATAAACAGAAAAAAGTATTTTTCTTCTTAAAGCACGAATAATAATAAAAAATATTTAACGCATTTAAGATGGAGTTTTATATTTATATATGGAATCTCAATTTAGCTTCGAACAATCTAGACACAATAAAATGACATACAGAAAACACGAATGAAAGAAAAATGACTTAAAAGAGCGAATATCAAGCTTCATAACATAAACAGATAGCAGTGCAGCTCATTAATTACATAAGAATAAAGCAAACTGTTCTTCTTTTCATGAATGTGACTTCGCAACAATTACTCCTTCTTGCAAGCATTTATCATCAGCTTTTCAAATGCTCTGTAAAAATATGAATATTTTCATTCTAAATCTGTCACTGCAATCCATTTAACAAATGTTTATATCACATGGAAATTAAAAAAAGCACATTTAAAAATTTAGGTTCAAATCTACAGATGAAATAATATATTATGTATAACAATATTCTAATGTAAACATTTATTAGGACTAGTTTCTATTAAATTGTATAGCTTGTGATAAATGATAAATAAAGAGAAGTAAAACTAATAATAAATTTAAGTTTAAGTAATAAATTATCATTGCATATATCATTATTATATATAGGTTAACTATTACTTAATTTCATCTGGATTTTAAACATGTAATATTAGTACTGAAGAATCAGCTTAACTTCTTTAACAGAAGGCGTCAAATTCTGGCAACCACGAGTATAATAATGTTCGTTGTTGTTGTTGCTGTGACTTATCTCAATTATCTGGGGAGCGCAAAATTGCGTCTGCTATTGGCAACAGCCTTGAGTACCATACAGGTGACAATACGATTTGCTCAAATCCGCTCGCAAATTTTGATGAACCGGGGTTCTTCAGTATCGCAGTAGACTCCCTTAACCACTACTATACCGTCTGGACGGCGTAATAATTCTTTAGTTTTAACAAGAAACATCGCCAGTTTTGTAAGCGCTCTTTTTGCCGTATATCAAATTACAACGGTTTTTACGTAAATCGTAGTTTATTTTCCATTAATTTCTATTTTAAAATATGAGTTTATGGGATTTACCTGCAAGGAAAGAAACTGCAGTAAATTACAGAACGATTACAGTACTTTGCCGCAACATCATAAAAGAAACAATTGATTTAAATTTTTCTTAAAGGGATCGTTGAGAAATCCCTACAAGAAACAATTAAACAAAATCCCGTTTAATTAATTTTTTTAAAACATATGCAACGAAAACTACGGTTATAATAATAATTAATTATATTTGAAATAGTTTATGTTTTGTAATTATAATTCATTATTTTCCTTTCTGTAAAAATGTCGTAGTGTTTAAAATGCATAAGACACTAGAATTTCACTTATATTTCAGTTGCATATCTTTTAAAATGTTTTTTGACTATTCTCAATCAAAATAACATGTATGAGTTTAAGTTAAATTGTGAATCTAATATAGTACCCCTTTTTTGATGATACTCTTTTCCATGCAAAATCACCGAGAATGCACAAGAAATGTTTATTTGGCTATGCTTTCATCTCCTGGGTATTATTTATTCAAAAGTAATAATAAAAAAAGTTTATAAGACATCGGGAACTTTATGAGGGAAAAAAGACAAAATTCTTTATGGCAATACTTACATTTTTAATGTCAATGATACTATTCAGGGGAATAACTCTTAAAATATAAAGCATGTACACTGCCAAAAAAAATGTAACTCTTCTATATCTCCCGTTTTTCTCGGCCGATTGGCGTAAATCAAATTGCATTTCCCATGTCTCGAAAACGCGACTTAAGATATATATTAGATTTAAATATAGCTTTGCTCTAATATAGGTATTTTGACACAAAATGGCACTTTTGCTGAAATGGCATGCTAAGATTTTTAGTATTTCGATTCTGCGACTCAAATTATGACTAAATATTAAATTTTGTAAAATCTGGTGCGAAATTTACGGAGAAATTCAAAAATTTATTTTGGCGTATTTTTTCAGTTTCAGCCAAGAATAATTTACTTTGCGAACTTCTTAATATATGACAATCTATTTTCCTTTCCCTTTTTGCATTGTTCATGAGCGGAAAAAAGTCACGCCATTCCTACTTTTAAATAATTTCAACACAGTGCCTAAACCACATTTGATGTTATTATCGTTTCCAACTAATATACCAAACTTCAAAACACGCCAATATATAAATTCATGTGTATCTTCGGAAATTTAGAATAAAAAACTAATTTTTTGCATTTATGCTTAGAAATACATCTATTTTAAGATGGTGGTAAATATTTTATAGATTATAATTCAAAATGTTTTTCGAGAAATTTATAAAAATTATTAAAAAATAAAAAATTAAAAAAATAAATCATAAAAAATAAGTGAATTGTATTTGGAATGAACCTACATTTCGAAATGTGAAAGGAAGAATTAAATAAATTTAATAAGAAAAGAGAGATTTATATATATATATGTATATACTATATCAAATTCAATTAACATTGAGGTGCTGAAGTTTTGAGAGCTAATGTTTTAAAAATTACTCCTGGGATTTTTACAAAACTTAGCATTTTGGCGTAATTTGAGCCGTAAAATCGAAATATGGAAAAATTGGCATGTCATTTGAGAAAAAGTCCAACTTTGTGTCCAAATACCTATGTTAGAAAAATGCTATCTATAAGTCTAATACATATCCCAAGTCGAGCTTTCGGGACATGAGAAACACAATTTAAATTTTATTAATCGGCCCAGTAGAACGGAAGATGTAGAGCCATCCCTTTCTCCCCCAGCAGTGTACATCACTTGCTCTCAAATATGAGTGCGATATCGCATGCATAGGTTGACTATTGTCTCATGTATATTCGAAAATAATTAGACATGACAGTTTTACCGAATGTTAAACCAAAGGCGTGGATAATCAAAAAGTACCAAATTTTGCTTTCTTCATCAGCCCGCATAATTTTAGGCAGATTAGTTTCAGTCTCCAGTATGAATAAATGGAATTTCTGTTCGAATCCTCAAATACGAGTTTTGCTTTATCATTTTTCATTCAAATCCATCATAATTCTTTATCAATACATTAAAGCTTGATAGATACTCATTTATGCATTAAATCCTCCCAAGTAATTTTTTCCCCTTTTAAGCGAATATTTAGGTACGTGACTTTGAATTTAACCTTTTAAAGATCATAATACATCATCATATTTATCTTAATTAAAGCACGAATTTAAAGATAACGTCTCATATGAGCGGTAATGTACATTAGCTTAAAATCCATTAGATAATTTATATTCTTCCTTATGGCATATTTGAAGCATCAAAAATGAATGACAAATTAATATGAAGTAAAAGCGAATAATTTATTTTAGAAGGAGATTTAGATTTTAATTAAAATATGATATAGTCTTCATTTTGAAACCGGTGATTATACAGAGCTTTATCCATTATTTCTATTGCTTATAGCATAGGCATTTTTCTTGCATAGAGGAAAAACGCAAGTGCTCTTTTCGAAATATAATTTAAATACGTGATAAATTAACTTTAGTAAATTTGTCATTAAACATGTGTGAATAGTATACGCAAAAACTTTGAATAAATGCAATGGATAATTCTGTCACAATTATTGTAAATCTTTCCAATTATTGTCATTCTGTACGTTCATATTCTGTTCATTTTCAATTTTCATTCAGAATTAAACCGAACATATCCATTAGATCTCGTTTTTTTCCCGAAGAATTCATGATACCCTGATGAAAATTGTTTATAAACCTGTTACATATAACGGGACATTAAAAGATTAAGGAAACCAAATCTTTTAATGTTGCAAATAAATTATTCAAAATATCAAAACGCCCTAAAGGTGCAGTCTATATTATATTAAATTCTTTTTATTTTATTCCCATAGGTAGACATAACTGGATGTTTATTATAAGTGATACACTCATTAAAATAAATGAAGCCTTTCTCATTGAGAATTAGAAAAAAAACACAGAAGTTAATTTCTTACAGATACAACTCAACTTGAAAATAAGTTAATAAGTTCAAACATATTTACGACTTGTGTCTGTAATTCACTTATATTTTACTTGGTAATAAACTAACTGCAGAATGAGAAATACCAGGATAGCTTTTTTAAAGATCCCATGTTGTAACTTCTGTGATTTAGCTGTCTTCTGGGAGCCTCTATATATTCCTTAAGAGAAAACGTATATAGGATGGACGTAAAAGTAAGGAATTGAGAGATGAAAAGAAATTTTATGCAAACAAATTTAAGAGTAACTAATATTTAAAGTGAATATAATAATAAATGAATTACGAAAAGGAATTTTATGGTTCCGAATTTTAAATTAGTAATTAATAAATTCACTTTCTCCTTTATTCCAAAAATAAAAAAGTGAAGAGATCCTGAAAAAAGTGTTTAAAATTCCACCAGAGATTATGCAGATAATCCTTATGCATTTAATTTAGCAGTATCACTAAACGCATTAAAATGTAATCAAAAATTCATGAATTCTTTAAAGCATATTTTATTACGGAATAATAGCTGAATACCTAACGGTGCTCAAAAATTTAAAAATTCAGCTACGGACTGTAAAGCAGATTTATAGATAAGCGCATTTTGTCCGGAATATGCTGAAAATTTGCAGGAAAAAAGATAATTTCTTGTTAGAATAGATTGATTTTATTAACGGTAATTTTAAATACAATTACTAGAAGAGCAGTTGCTTATAATTGATTATATTTTCTGAGCTAAAATAAAATTTCCAGTTACCTTCAGATGGAAAATTAAATATCTACTTAATCTAGAGGCATTTTAAACTACTAAAATAATACATATCTTCTAGTGTGATATTTTACAGATTTAAATATATAAATATTCTACAGATTGAAAACAAATTAAGGTTTTGATTTGTAATAATTACAGTCGTCTTCTGCTTATTCGACAAGTTAGAGACCTGAGCAGTCTTCGAAACTTCGAAACTGACATCATTAAAATGCAAAATCATTTGTTTTCTGGTTACAAAATGTACTTCGAAAGCCGATAAATATATATCGCGTACTGCATATCATTTGCGAAAATAAATATATATACACTTTATGTTTTAGGAAGATAAAAATGTAATTTAAATTAGCAATAACTACTACTTACTTACCTTAAATTAATAGCTACTCAGTGTAAATTAGCAATACCTACTTACTGTTAATTTGCTTATTTCCCCTCTCTGTTCGAAAACTAGCAACCTTTTCCTGCGCTGTATCATTTTCGAGACTAATCCATGCCGTATGATTCTTACTTAACGTTAGTAACATAAACGGAATTAAAACTCAAAAAGCAATAATTATAGCAATATTAATTATCCAATCAAATGCGTTGAGAACTGAAATTAAGTCATTTTAAATTAAGATTTTATGCTGATAACAACTTTCTACACTTCGGCCTTGCTGGACTGCTGTTTTCTGTTCTCTAACTGGAAAGCTATAAAAAAAGTAAGCGCTTTGAAATAGGCCCGAGAATTTGCGCCGAGGTTGTTTGTGATCGCATTTTTTTAATAGAGAGGCACGTTCAGTCTACCTCGGTTGCCAATTTGCTCTTCATTATGGATCAACATTCGATGACATTATTATTTCTACAGTATTATTACAGCTAATTTTAATTCATTTCAATGAGTCGGGCAGGATGTTGTAAGTGCAAAAGCAGGATATGGCAAGTGCAACGGAAAAATTCATTCATCACCAGCAAAATGTTTTCGTGTATCAAGATGAAATTTTAATGCTCCATTCTTCAACAAGAAATGACCACAAGAATGAAGAATGTATGGATGGATCTTTAAGGTAAATGTGATTAGTCAATAAATTCTACCCTCAATCCATTCTATTTAGCACTACCGTAAACATTTATGTTGTGCCTGCACAATAACATTCTGACCATCTGTTCAAATCCTTGATTAGGTAAGATGCTCAGTGGCAATGTATAGGAATGGACAGAAAAACAATATTCTATCATCATTTTGCTGTGGTGTAATAATGCTTAACTTTCAATCCCAATATTTATAATAAAGTGATTTCAAGGATCAAACCAGATGTTTTCCTCCTATTTTAGTTTTAGATATAAATAATTAACTGAGATGGAATAAACTGCGCTTCTTTTCGATAATACGAAATTGATAATAGTGCTGTGAGTTTTCAGCTTAGCATGATGCCTTCAATTTAAGTTATAAGTAAGACTTTCTTTTATTTAATTGATTTTGAAATCATAAAATATGTGAAAACATTTAATGTTGTTACGTTGGTAATAGTATATACTAAACGTGTTTCATATATTTGAAGTAATTTTGCATTTAGTAGAGCACTTAAATTGTAATTGTATTCTAATTGAATTGCGAATTGGTAATTTTTTATTATATTGAATAAGCAATATATAGAGCTTTAATGAAAATGAAAATTATAATTTTATGGTATTAGAAACATAAATTTAAATAACTATTTTGAATTAAATAAGTAAAGAATATAATATTTTTCAGGGAAGGTAGTATTGCTTTTATGGTATTAGAAACATAAATTTAAATAACTATTTTGAATTAAATAAGTAAAGAATATAATATTTTTCAGGGAAGAACGTAGTATTGCAATGTAATAAAAAAGTGAAATGTGTAAGAAAAAGGTAATTTCAATTTATGGTGGATGAATATTGTAATGATGTGATGAATAATTGAATGTAAAGTATATTGAGGGAGTATTTCAAAACAGAGGCATCCTATTACCCCTGTACAGTTGTTCCTTTCAAGCTACTCATATAAGATAATGTTGAAGGCTCTCATTTTATGACTGAGAGTAATATTTTATAGGTGAATATTGTTTTATATATTTTTAGTATGCAGAGTATTAGTACAGTTTATAAAGCCAGTTACCTTATGCAAGGAACGAAGGCCTTTTCAAGTAAATGCCATAGCAAACTTTGGGCACTGGAGCAGAATAAACCCACTATTTAGATCAAGATGATAAGAAAATATGTCCTATTGATGGAAATGTTTATTCGGAAGTACTGCAGGGTCTTCTAGTTTCATAAAATAAGAAACCGCAGATGAAAGATAACAGTGAAATCGTAGTTACTACAATATTAATCCTATTTTATTTATGATGTTAGAACATAATGTATCAATATGAAAATGAGTATCGTAAATTTTTATATGTGTTACAGTTAGTTAGAATACGTAATTGCTACGTAAAAGTTTTTATTTTTGATATTCTGTGAGAAACAAAAACCTTCTCTGAAGAATTATTATGCGGACTCTAAAACAGAAAACCATTTGGATTGAAATACTGAAAAATTTAATAGAACTTTAAAAATTATTTTTAAAAAATCTCATGATCAAAAATTATATTTTACTATTCTTTAATCAATTATGCTAGTGAAACCTTTACTGTTTACATTTATTTTCATTTGCTACTGCTTTAACGCTTTATCTTTAAAAAGGTTACTCTGTCCTTACGTTGTTTTCTCCTTGAAAGGGCGATATGTAACAAATATCAAAAATATAATTTAATTTAATAATAACCTAATTTATGAAACACTTTATGCAATTTATTGAATATTATACTGGAAATCATGACCTGCATAATTGTATGAGTACGATTGTTATAATACCTGTCGGTAACGATACTCAAAATAAGCTATTAGAAATAACTGAAGCATGGACATTTTCTGATAATTTACGACCTTCAAAAGTGTACAAGAATTCGACTTGCACACTCTTGAATTCATTTCTACTTCGTGGAATGTACTATTTCCCGGTCGTAAATATTTATATATGAGTGTTCGTATCCGTGTGCACGTAAAGAATTTACTGCAGTGTAAAATCGAAACATTTTATGTCATAACTGTTGCATGTTTGCATGACCAATAACTGATGTGAATTCAGCTTACATAATCTACCTTTTTGCAATGCAACAACCACTGAACGTAAACTATTGTTTTATGAGCATTTCAGTTCATATCTTGAAAAAAAAACGAGAATTACTCTTAATGATACACGAGCAGTATATATGGATATTCTTCCGAATAAGTCAATTATAAAAGTTTTCCCTTTTTGTTATACAACGTATGCATTTTAAAACAAAAGTATATTTAATCGAAATCTTTGTATAGTAATAATAGAAAGGCAAGCTGAAAATAAATTTACTTCTTCGATAAGAAATCGAACACTTTTATTGAAATAGAACGAAAATTCTTTTCACACCGCGGGTCATATTAAATTAAGCTAGTTCAACCCTATTTCAGCTTTCCCTCTAGTTTCCTAAAATGTTAAGGGAGGGAAAAAAACTTTTCGCGAACAGAACAATGAAAAAAATGATTTTCGTATCGCCATTTTTAATTACATTCAAGTTCCATACCGCGGATTTTCACGCACGGCATAGCATCCAAAAGCGTTGCCAATATTTAAAACGAAATTCAATGCGAAAACAAAAAAAAAGTTTTAAGCGATGACATATAGTACTGGTTAACGACTGAACGATTCTAGTGCTTTTATGCCAAAAAAAGAGAGAAGAGAAAATAAATGACAAAGTAAAAGCGGAAAAAAAAGAATTCTCAAAAAATAAATGCGAGACGATTCGATTCTATAGAAGTTTTTTTTCCTTTTTCTCTCGTTTTTTTCCCTCTACGCACAAGAAAAAAAATCAGGTAGTGCTAATGTTAGAAATCAAATTCCGTGGATGTAGTCATTAAGCAAATACAAAGCATGGTCTGATACACTGAATAGAATTAATTTTCGAATCTTAGGTTAAAGCAAAGGAAAAACTAGTAATCGGGTTTAGGGTCTGCTGGCAAACCGTGAATTTTGCTGAAGAAGAGATGACACAAGAAAAACATTTAACGGAGTTATTCCCCTTTCGCCGGATCCTTTTTTTTACCCCAACTCCTCTTGATCTTCACTTTTCCGGGTAGAGAGAAATTAATCACTTTTAAGGGAATAATATTGTTTCAAGATCTTTTATTTTCCCAGCCCAGCATTGAGAGAATAGAACTATCTCCACAGAGTTAATTTATTCGCAGTATAAGATTTAAATGAGGAAACTGGAAGACTTATTGTTCTTCAAGAGGAAAAGGTTGAACTGGAATTTAAAAGAATATTTTTTTTTTATTTTTATTTCAGAATTTAATTCTATGTGTGAAGCAGGTAAGGTATTCCTAGCTTTCTTGGTTATCACAAATTACAATGGCATACTAGTGACAGAAAAGCGTTTAAAGTTTAGTCATTTTAAAGTTGGAATTAAGAATTGAATAATCCTGGAATTCGGAATCCTGAATTAGTTTTTGAAAAGGAACGAGAGATTTGAAAGGGATTGTTTCACTGCAACATTATCAAACTCGTTTACGTGAATTTGTTTAATTTATGGCAAGAATTTTGAATTATGAAATTTGTTATTTACTTAATTAACAAACAGTCGGTACACTGTTTAAAATAAAATGATTTAAAAAGAATTGTTCGCAAATAATAATTGAAAAAAATAAGTATTCAATTTAGATATTTCTTTAATATTCTCGATTGGGAAATTTTACAAGGAAACAATTAGCCCAAAAGAAGTATTTGTCTCTAAACAACATTTTAGGCCGGTTCATTATAAATGTGAGTTTCACTTTTCAAATTGTTGTCACCAAATAGTATCGCCCTCTGTTATATTTAAAGAAATTAAATGAAGAATAAAGGAATTATTAAGAAATAAAAAGAAATTTAATAAAGAATCTGCATAAATATAAATATGTTCCTGGAATTGTGAAAAAACAACGGTATTTAAAGCCATCAAATTTTGAATAACATAGTTCCTTATCTGAATATGGACACCTAGAAGCCCGAATTTGGAATTTGCTTTATTGTCCATTTCATATTTCGTAAAACTTTAACGAATTTTTGACTAAACGCAACGATTTTAAGGCGAGCAATTGCAACACTTTACGGAAAAAAAAAAAATTTTAGCTGCAGCAAGCGAGATTGTCTGTCGCGAGTTCCGGAGATATGCTATTTTAACCCAAAGAGACTTTAGGCCACATGCTTTCGAAATGTGTATGTGTGTGCAAGTGAAAAAAACGCCCCTTTGGGCGTAATATAAAATCTGAAAGCTTTGTGATATTTTTTAGCCCAAAGGAACGTTAGCTTCTAGCTTAAAAAATTATTAATTTCGTTTCGGCAGTTTCCGTTGAAAACTTTAAATGTCGGTTGACATTTCAAACTGTTGCCGCCAAATATTACCTGTATTATATTTAAAGAAATTAAATAATGAAGAATCTGAGTAAATGTATGTATGTTTCTCGGATTGTAATAAAACAACGGTACCTAGAGCCATCAAATTTTGAATAATGCAGTTTTCCTCCGAATATGGGCATGTGGAAGCCCTAATTTGGAATTAGAAATTGTTTCATTATCGATTTCATACTTTGTAACACTTCAACGAATTTTTTATAAACAAACTCAGCGATTTGAAAGCGAGCAATGGCAACGCTGTACGGCAAAAAATTATCTCCAGCGCGCCAGACTGCGTATCGGAAATTCTAAAGATATGCTCATTTTAAAATTATTTTGTGATTTTGCTGTTGAATTGAATTTTAGGATTTAAGTGCGAAGAACATGATATTTCGTAAATGAAAGTAACACAAAAATCTTTTGCATAATGTAAAATCTGAAAGCTTTCAGATTTGTTTTTCTGTGTAATTCTTTTACGACTTTAAAAGACATAATTAACAATATTCTCATCAAATCATGAAACGAACGAATTAATTTAATGCCACTTTTGTCACGTATGGTACTATAGTAATTGACGAACTGTAAAAACTTCATGTAACATATTTCTATCATTGCATGACATCATTAGCATGGCATTATAGTTAAACCTATAATACATAGACAGCCGTTTTACAAATCATAACTTGATAAAAAAAGTATATTCATATAGCATATGAAAGCATTACACCCGTGATTAAAACTGAACTTAGTAAGGTATTACTTAAAATTTAGATGATTTTTATGCATTTCAAACGAAACATTCCGTAAAGAAAAACGACAAAAGAAAGAGTGCAAAAGGCAATAGGCACGCATATCTGTTTCTAAATCAATCGCATATATTTCCGATACTTAGTAAATACATGGGTATTAAGTATATAAGTGAAGTATATAATTATTCGATATGTTTTGCACACATACGTGAAGTATGCAGATAATAGTATCAAACAATGTTTTTTCTAAATCATTTATGTAATTTTGTGTTGTCTTTGACCTATAATTTATTTAATAAAATAACTTATAATAATTTTTTATATAATAATTTTTATTTAATAAAATTAAACTTTCATCTTCATACTTTTGAGGTTAAGGAATAATAATTTCCCTAACATATATATTTGAATAATTCGTCTTGTGAGGGGCTAAGAATTAGGACATTATTTATTTTTTATATTTATATTTTCATAGAAAAGGGTATATCACGCTGCATGTGATAGTCACTGTATCATTATCAGGTTTGATGGTTTATAAAGGTTTACGTAGTGTTAGTTTGGCTTTTCAACACTTTTTTGGTAGCACAAGTTAAGTTCAAACTCCTAACAGACTGAGATTGAACTATCGATGCATCTGAGGATAACAACGAAGACTTAAGAAGGTTTAAATAAATCTTTTTATTAAATGAGATCTTGGAATATAAATGCACTGCTCATTCTAATCAGTCAATCACTTGTGGCGATGTAATAAAAAAATAGTAAATTTTAAATTTAGATGCAAACCTGAGTCTGGTAGCCAAAGACTACACAAAGGATTTCACACGAAGTTTGCTCAAAACTTCTCACCGAAGTAACAATTTAAATATCAGCGTAATGCAAAGCCGAATAATAAGATCTTATCTGAGATAGCTGAGGTACTAACGTGGCCGTGAGATCACAGAACAAACTCTGAATTAAACTCGCGAAACAAACGTTTTAATAATATCTCTTTCTACGTCATTTGCATTCTGGTACGGAAACGGAAACGCGAAATGACAATAAAGATCAATCATATAAAATAACTGATTAGCGAAAAATAATAGTGCGCACTTGATGGTACTACGCATTTCATGATTCTGTTTCCCATAGAACCGAAGTAGGTGTTAAAATTATTCTAGGTGGATGTGTGGTTAGTGTAGCCAAGTAATTCTCGGAGACTTACTTTTAATTGGGTGCGATTTTGTGCATGCAGATTTTGTGTACGCAGAAGCTCTATACTAATTCGCCCCAGCGTGTTCATATATTAGAATGAATGTATTCCTATGTTTTAATTTTGTCTCATTGCTCATGCCACGCCTTCGAAAATGTTAAATAATGACTTAATGAATTGAGAAACTTCGTTGGATATATATACCTTACCGACTTGAAAGACGCTTTGGTAAAACTCGAGTTTCGAAGGTCCACGCAGACAGTGCCTGTATCACCTTACGTTGATCCTTGTATCCCGTATGCTTATTGCAATCTTGTCCTGTTCTCCTAAGACAGTCCTAACCTGTTGGCAATGTTATATATATATATATGTGTGTTACCAGCAATATATGAGAAGCAGCCATTCTGTAGAGGGCCTGGGCAGTACATAGAACATTTTGATAGCCTGGCATTTCGGGGAAAAGTATGAAATATCGGAATTATTTTAATATTATACATACTATTTTTCTTAGGCACTGCATGTAATATGTAGGCGCTATATGGAATGACAAAATGCTGTTTAGGAAAGTATTCTGACAAATATTGATTAGAAAAGAGAGTCATGAAAAACTATATTTTTGAAAAGACCTGTATTCTATAAAATGACAAATGCTGTTTACGCAAAGGTAGTCCTAAAACGATTTTTATTGAAAAGACATAGGTAAAAATGGAACAAATTTAATATAAAGCATAGGACGTTGCTTTAATCTAACAAAAGGAAATAAAACATGAACATATTTGGTTGCAATAAAAAAGACTGAAATTCCGAAGCTTTACTATGTGACCATACAAACTCATTAGCTGAAATATTTCATACATTACTTTTTATTGGGAGGTGCATATGCCTAGAAAATGAGTGAAATATTTTAATAATCATGTCAAATATTAATCGATTTAGAGTTTACAGCTTTCTATATGTTTCCATATAATTCCACGATGTCTCTTTCGTAAATTGCCACTAACTTATATTATGTTAAAAACTTTAAAAACACAAATTAAAAGGAATTCATTCAAATGAAACCTTGAACTATTTATCATTACTACTACATTACTGGAACTATTATGTTAGGTTATAAATTGGAAGAAATTTTTATTTATAAAAATTTTCATCTTTATTAATGCTTAGAAAATGTTCATTGCATAGTTCAAAATGCTCGTTGCGTAGTTCAGAAACACGGTTTGGCTTGTTGTATTACCTCGTAGCACGTACCTCATGAAGCGTCATTTGCACTTCAAAAGCATTCTAGTCTTACGGTAAACACTATTCAGGAAAATTATTTCAATCTGTGAATGAATCAACACACGAGCCAATTATTTACAAAGTGCATTTATAACATAGTAGCGGAAGTACACGATGCCTTAAGTTAGATTGATTTGATTGTTGACAAAAGAGAGAACGATACCGCTGTAATCCCTCTCTAATAACGATGCAAAAAATACGATTCACAGTCACACATTTTTCAGTCTGATGCGACATGGAACGCACATAAGAGATAAGATTGAAAAATAACTTAATTCTCTCTCATTATATCAGCAACAACGGTACCGATTTTAATGATTTTCGTCTTTCTAATCAAATGGTCTTAAAAGCTCAAGTTCTATCTAGTACTTCACATATATTCAATTTTAGTCGATTAAATGTGACATATAAATGATCACATTTGTTCAGAAATCAATAACTCGAGCAAACAAACAAACAGACATTCGTCTTTTATATGTATAGATTTTGTAAACCTTTTGTAAATTTTTTATTAACCAACTTTAGAATTTGAAAGCGAGCAGTGGCAATAACTTTCGAAATCAAGCAGATTTTCATCATCATTTTTGCCACTCGGTAAAATGAGGGCTGACAAATAATCTGCTGGGGTTTTAAAACCAGGAATATGCTCCATAGTGTACCAAAATTCCTGTAAATATAACAACCAGCGGGCTACAAATATCTGGCTGCTTGTCAAGATTGATGTGGAATGTTAGGGGTTTAACATCCGTTAATATGGCAATTTTTTTACATACAGATGGTCGTGAAATTGTTTTACTGATCTGAAAATTTCATAAAGTTCTTTCCTAATAGAAGGATATCTAGCTTCAGCAGGTGTTAAAATTTTTGACTAAAATTATACTGGGAAAACCTGATAACACTTTTTTTGTATTAATATGCTACAAATGGTTGATCTTGAAGCATCAGTTACTAAATATAAACGTTTATCATTTTCTATATTTTTATAGTGGGTTTTTCTAGAATTAATTCTTGTATCTTATATAAAGCATTTTGGCATCTCTCATTCCACACGAATGGAATAGCCTTTCTTGTTAAGTTCACTATTGTCTTTACAATTTCTGCATAATTAAAAATTAGGTGTCAAAAATAATTTACCGTACTATGAATGCTTGGACCTCTTTAACATTTCTTGGCCTAGGAAATTTAGCTACTTTTTTAATATTGTCCTCTGAAGGAGCAAAACCATTTTTATTAACACAAAAACCTAAATAAGGAATCTCTTATTTACATAATTGCAGTTTGGCTGGGTGTAAAATTATGTAAATTTTTTTTAATTTGTCAGACACCTTTTGTAAAATATTTACTACCTCATTTATACGGTTAGCTGCTAATATTATGTCATCTAAAAGCTATTGTAAATTTGGATCCTGCAATTTACCTAAACATTTTGATATTAGAGTATGGAAATAAGCAGACGAATGTTTTGCACCAAAAGGTAACCGTATTGGTTGAAAATTGTCAAGTTCTGTGCAAAAGGCTAGTTTATCTTTCTGATATAATTTTATCTGAAACATTGCTGACTTAAGATCTAGCACACAGTAAAATGTTTTACCTCTTATATTATGTTAAATATCTGAAAGCTTAGGTAAACAAATTTGATGTGATTCAGTTACGCAATTCAGCAATCTATAGTCTACTGCTATCCTAAAATTTAATTTATTGAGATCAGCATTCGGTGGCGATGTTTTTTGACAAAATTTTCTGGGAAGCTATAACTCGATGTTAATGGCTCAATAATAGCTGCTGCTAATAATTTGGCTATCTCCTCTTGGCATATTTTTTAACAATGCGAGGAATAGTAATGGTCTAGTCTGAAGTTATGTAGCAAATTAAATTGTGGAACTACGGCATCCGTCTCATCCAGAGTGGTGTAGGATATTGTAAACACATCTGAGATTTTCATGAGCATTTCTATCATTTTATTTTTTTTGTTCTGCCTCTAAGTGGCTTAAATCAAAATCATAAATCAAGTTCCTCCTTTCTTAATTTTTTAATATCTTTTAAAGTTATTTTAGTTAATTTGTAAATTTGGTTGTTCTCTGGGCTTCTCAAATTGTTTTTCTTCTATTTTATATAACTTACCAACAATTTCACTCTTTCTTAAAATGATATTTAAGAATTTTAGTGGCAGTGGGAGACAAATAGTACGGCTCTTCATCAGAATTTGAACCGAAAATTAAATCATCAACATACAGGGATGTGTCTAACATTTCATAAACTTTATAATGCTCTTTCTTATGTTTTTAATATGATATTTGAAAATGATGGCTAAAATGATGGGGCTACAAGTAACATTGAATGGGGCTCGCATAAATCTTAAAATTTTGAATAAGTGAACTGTCATATCATCAAACCACAAAAATTTCAAATAATTTCGGTCTTCTGGTGTTAATCTTAGAATTTAGGGAAAAGCCTTCTCTAGATGCACTCAGAATGCGACTTCATAGTTTCGGAATATTGATAATCATATCTAAAATGTTTGGGATAAATTGAGCACTGACCATAAACAATAATTTAAAGATTTAAACCGATTTTCATTTGAAGAAGCATCAAAGACCATGCTCAATTTAGTGGTGGATTTGTCATCTTTCTTCACGCGTCTATGCGGCATAAAATAACAATTCTCAACGTTATTATCTAAACTTCCTTATTACTTTCATCTACTCTATTACTTTCTGTTCAGTAACATTTCTTTAAATCTTCCTGTTCTGCATTTTCCAACAGCTAATTTGAAAACGGTCGCGTTTTTCTTTTCGTCATTATGTATGGAACCTCAGAACGAGCATCCAAATAAGCTTTACATACAAAGAGTGATTTTCTTAATTTTTCTATTGTTCCTGGATTGTTTATTTGCCAGAGATGATCAGTGCCTATCAGTAACTACACTCGAAAGCCCGCATAATGTATTCCAATTAAACAACTGGTATTTTTTTTTAATTTTCTGTTGAAATCTGTGTTTAGTCTAGTTGGATAAATATCAACAATATGGAACTTCCTAAAACCTACAAAACACCTCCCTTCGCTCTGTAACTTTTTCGCTTTTCAGAAATCGAAAGCGATTCACAGAAAATAGTATTACGTTCTGAAAACTACTTGAAAAAGGAGAAATATTACGTTTAAAATTTCGGTGTATATATTTTTCTGATTTATCATAAGATATCGTTACGGAGCTATTCAAACGCATCGGAATTTCATGGGATTTCGTTTCATCTTTAATAAAGGAGATTAGTTCACTGATGTCCCAGTCGGAGCTTTTGGAACGACTTCTATCAAATTCTTAAGCAATATCTGATGGAATCAACTTAAGCAAAATTGGGCATAATAAATGACCGTAACTTCCAGATGTATCCCCCTAAAGAATTTAAGTTACGAATATCAAGTTCACACTTGTCATAGAGCTTCCTCAAGCCTTTTAAGTTAGAAGAATATTTTACGGATTCAGATTCAAAAGCTTTTTCATATGGGCGTTAATTACGACATCTGTCCTATCAAACCTCTATTTCAGAAGGGCGATAGCAGAATTATAATTTTCATTAGTGTATGAAAACCCAGACACAGCATTATCTGCATTTTTACCGAGCAGCGATTTCTAACAGCAAAATATTTATCAACAGGTGTCAAATGCTCATTACTATCTAAAGCATTTGAAAATTGGCTCCAAAGCTTAGGCCATAAGCAAGTTTCACCATAATATTTTTGAATTGTAAGCTTTGGAAGATTCAAAAAATTAGATCCATTATTAATATTAGAAACACTGTTTTCACTACTAAAAACATTAGAATCATGAGAATTAGTTTGAAGCTTAAAATTCAGGTTTTTATGTAAATAACGAGTTGTTTTGTTTTACAATTCAATAATTGTTTTAATTGTAATCTTCAATAAATTTCAATTTCGGATTCAGCATCTTCAAGGGTTAAACCACTTTCGATTTCACAATTCAGTTGTTTAAGATCATCCTACTTTTCAATTAATTGCGCTTTGAGAACACGTAACTGATAATTTTTTGTTCATGGGTCATTTCAGGCGTTTTCGTTAAAATAGCTTCATTTTTTGTTAACATTTTTCGGTACTCAAAATTGCGCGTTTCCGCTTCAGTTTATCAAGACTATCCATTAAATTTATGTTATACATAAAAATTATTTATATTTGGAACAGCTTGAGTATAGGACCTCATTGGCGATTTTTTGACTTGGCGACCGAAAAATGTCGCCAAGCCATGGAAAAGCAGTTAAAATTGAAAACAGAAGTTAGAAAGCACGTTTTAACCAGAAAAAAGTTTTAGAATACACTATGTTTAAACAGCGAATTTGAAGGTACATAAGTAAGTGGGGGATATTTTAAATAGTAATATTGAAAATACAAGTTTAGCCTTAGAAAAGCAGTTAAAACTGAAAATAGAAGTTAGAATGCACATTTTAACAAAAAAAATTTTAAACACAAATTTAGAATATATATTTAAATAGTAAAATTGAAAATAAATAAATAAGTGGAGGCATATTTTTAGCAGTCATACGAAAAATACAAATTTTAAGCTGTAAAACTGAAAATAGGAGTTCAGAATACATGTTTAAATTAAAAGCATGAAAATAGGAGTTAAGAATGCATGTTTAAATTAAAAAGAAAGAAAAGTCTGAAAATACACAAGTACATGGAACCATATTTCAAGCAATAATACTGAAAATGCAAGTTTTAAGTTGTAAAACTGAAAACAGAAGTTCAGAATACATGTTTACATTAAAAATAAAGTAAAGAAATGCTAGAAATTTAGTAAAGTTTACAAAATCATGGTAAATTTACAAAGAAATCCTATACTCTGCCCAGTTTATGTCCCTTACAATTTCTAGAAATTTGTTGAATACATCAGTATTTTACTCCTTGCAAGATTTAGTAAAAATACAGACAGGGTTGCCGAAATGGAGTATACTAGAATTCGCTGGGTTACCAGAAAAATACCGTCCGAAAAGTGCGCCAAGCTGAAAATCGCCAATGGGGTCCTATACTCAAGCTGTACCTTACAAGCAAGGGCTTACCTGATAAATTTTATCTTCCGAACATTCAATTCAAAGATCCTGTTGCTTGTAGTCAAAGAATGAAGCGTTATTTGCACTTTAAAATCAGGTTAGTGTTACCGTTAGAGACTATTACTTCAATGTGCGAATATGTCAAAACACGAATCAACTACTTACGAAATTTATTTACGGCATATTAGCTATTTTAAATTACTCTCAAATCATAAGTTCAAAATTATAATTACCGACTCAGTTGGTTCAAGAAACAATTCTGAGAGGAAAGTGCAACAGGGTTGCCACAGAAAAAACTAGCCTCTAGCCCCTGCAAAGTTTGTGCTCCAAGCATGCGCAGTAGGCATATTTTCAGCATGGTAACCTTCGACGATTGGCCAAAGAATATGGCTTGGCGATGAATTCAGATTTCACATACGCATGGAACATACGAACCCTGCAAAGTTTGTGTTCCAAGCAGTGCTCATACATACGAGAATTTTTTTAATAGCGACTAAAAGCGTGTGGGGAAATAGATGTTATTCATTTTTTCCACTCGTACTGATGTTTTTGAATTGCTTTAAATTAATGCTTAGGTTTATGTAACATGTAATAATCGATTAACTTAACCGTATTATTTCATTTATTGATTTGTCTGATAAAATATATTATAGATGATTATACGTGCAGTAAATCAATAAAATATCTGTGTTTTCAAAACATTCTCTCTTTCTGAACACTTTATTTTTCTAAAATAGGGAAATATTTTAATTTAATATTATTATTATTATTTTTAACCAAAATTCACGTAAAGCTCGCACTTGTTATTTTAAAACTATAACAAATAATACACTTAAGTGTTATGTTATAAGCCATTCAACCTTGCACTATTATTAATTCGCCAGTCGAACCATAATCTTTGGTTAATAACTAGATATTTTCCTCAAATTTAATGCCTAACCTGAGCCCTATGTATACCGAAAAACAATATAATATTTTGTAGAAGCGTAGTCAGGTAGTGACTGTTTATAATGTATTAGAGTATTTTAAGCTAGGCACTGTATTCTTTTATTATTATGAGTATATATTGTATTCTATACAGTGGCTCTTAAAAGTGTTCACACAGTTATGAGTTTCAATCAAATATTACTTTGTTCATTACTAATAATTAAGATTTGAGGATGAGCATTCTTAATAATATTTTGTAAATTTCTCTCAGCAAAACCACATTTATTATTTTATGAATTTAGTGAAACTTTTTTATTTTGTGAAATCAATAATCAAAAAGAAAAGTTACTTTACACAACTCTTTGTACACTTCAAAGAAACCTGCACATATTAGTAGTATTCCTTCTAGTTAATATTTTGTAGGAGATCGTGCAGTATTTATGACAGCTTTCAAACATCTAGGCACAGAGTTCACCAATTTTTTTTTGGTAATATCTATTCCTCCTTTTTTCCTATTTTAACTATTTTTATTTTGGCGTTTGCCTTAAGGCTGTGTTTTCATATTGTAACCTCAAATTCTCTCCAAATATGTTCTATTGGTTTAAATCCTGTGACTGAGGTAGTGTTTTCAGAACTTTTGGACAGTTACAAGGACACACCGAAGGCAAATATTGAGAGTGTGCTTAGGTGCTTAGTGTGTGCTATCCTGATAAAAAATAAAGTTGTTTCTAATAACCAAATTTCAACATTTTTTAGTGCATTTAACTTAAATCTGTAATCATCACCAAGCATAATGCCAACATAAAAGATTACTATACTCTTTATTATTCAGTTACCGATATAAAAAAATTGTTTAAGTATCACTGCATGAGTCATTACTCAAGCTGTCATGTGTTAATAAACATGCAGCAGTGAAAGCAAAATTTAATACATAATGATTCACAATGTTGTTCTTGTATTTTGTCATCTTCAGAAATCGTAAATGAAATTCTACTGCAGTAAGTTTCTCAGCAAATGTGTTTATTTTCATTTTTTATTTTTTAAAATTCTTTTTAACATTTATGATTTTCCTTAAAATATAAGCACTATATGGTTACATTTTGTTTAATAAATGCAGGTTTCATGATTACATTTTAAACACATATGCATGAAAATATAAAAAGGAAAATTCAAGATAATCACATGTGATTTAAAACAGAATTGCATTTCATTGCCAGTGTATAGCTCTCCCATAGTTCTAAAATTATTTCATAACAATTAACATATTGATAAGATTATTAAACCAATGACCATTTATCATATAATGTTCCTTCTTGTTTCAACACTTCAATGACTCTCAATATCTTTTTGAAAATGGAATGAATAGAGAAAGATTCAGCTTTCCATTAGTAGGAGCCACTGATGAGGGGGTGAGGGTACAGTGTATGAATCGAGAACGATT
>KK115825.1:823260-875004 GCA_000611955.2 Stegodyphus mimosarum | reverse complement strand
GAAAAAACTACTTTCTCACATTCATCACATATAAATTTGGGAACAGTTCTTAATGTAGGAGCTAATTCCTCTAATTTCGAAGGATGACACTTAGTAATATGCTTCCGTAGATTTCGCCGGAATGAATAAGATCTTGAACCCGAACACAATGCCATACTGATCACGCTGAATAAACAAATTGCTAATTTAGGGTTAACTTCTGCAACGTGACAAAATTTAGCGAGACAACAAATCCTTATTTGCCAATCTGATGATACATCGCCAATACTGTGTAGCGGAAACCAGCCAATACCGCCAACGGAGCTTGTCAGTGCGCATGCTTGGAGCACAAACTTTGCAGGGTCTAGAGTCTAGTCAGAAAAAATATGCAAAATTAAATTATGCACTTCAGCGCTGCCTAACGGCCAAATCGACATTCCCAGCAATCCAGAAGAGATATGATGAGATATGTAACACCTCATTTCAGTAGTTGGTTTAACCTTTTATGTTGCTGTCACATTTGCTTACAAATAACTCAGCTCCCATGAACGCCCTCTGGCGGAAAAAGACAAATCGTAGTTAGTTAAACGTGTGACGCGCCTAATATGAGTTGAATCGATAGACCGATAGATATTTGAAACGTAATGTTTATAATGATTTTAACCTGTAAATATTATGTAAATATCTTTCACATGCTAATTAAAATTCCTGAAAAATTTCATATTAGTGTTCCGCAGTGATTAGAATTTCAGCTTAGACTAACGGAAATAGAAAGGAAGACAAGCAGTTCCAGGGCAGCCCTTACAAGGGAAGTGATTTTTCACTTATCTGTTTATTGATCTAAAATTATAATACCGAAAATTTCATAAAATTTTAATATGGCGCCCGAACGGAGACTGCCAGCAACTGCTTTTCCTTAAATTAACTGTTGACTGTCGAAATTGATATCAGTGATATAGATAACATATATGCATAAATAATTAGTGAATTGTTGATACTTGTTGAATTATTGAATATTAAACAATGATGGAATTAATTCATACACTGAAAAAGAAACTCGGCTACACGAGGGCTGCTGTTACAAAAGTAATTGGCCGAATCGAAACTGAATTATCAAAGACAGAAGTGAATGCAGGGGAACTAGAAATTTCCTTAGAACTCTTAAATGAAAAATCAAATGAGTTAAAACAAACAGATTCCGATATAGAAAAATTAATAAGCATAAATGATCTAGACCAGGAATTAAACGGTGTTGACGAGTATCGTGAAAGAATAACTACATTTAAATACAAAGCCAACAAAAAATTGAAAGAAATTAATACAGAACAACAAAAATTAAGTGTGTTAAAGGCCACTGAGCAACTTAAAAGAAAATATGATAGAAAACGTCAAAATCGAAAGTCATACTGTAAAATTTGCGAAACTTAACCATTTCGAAGTTTTATGGCGAGAGTTGTGAATGGTTGACATTTTGGAACACTTTTTCATCAGCCATACATCAAAATAAAACGCTTGACGCTATAAGTAAATTTAATTATCTCAAATCCTTTTTGGGTGATACTGCTTATAAACACCATTGACGGTTTCGATCTAACCGAAGAAAATTATGAAACTTCAATCAAAATTCTGACAGAAAGATTTGGAAATAAAGATGTATTGATAAACGCCCATATAGATAAATTACTGAAAATAAAACCTTTAAACGATTGTAGTGACATTCAAAACTTCCGTAAATTATTCAACTACATACAGAAACATATTCGATGTCTTGAATCATTAAACATGACCTCAGAAACATATGGAGCTTTATTAACGCCTATATTACTTAAACCATTGCCCACAGATTTGGTTTTGGAATATAATAAAACAGTTCGAAAGTCAAATTGCTATTTGAATCATCTAGTGGAATTTTTTTCTGATCAATTAATTGCGCGGGAAGGCACATTATCGACGGTACAGCCAAACGTCGCTTAGGTGGCGCCACAAAACCATAACAAACTGAGTGAAACTAGAGATATTGCGAAACACACAGCTGCGGAATTAACGAATACAAGTTTTCGAGGCCGAAAAACCCCATGTATATTATACGACTCTTCTGATCACGAGTCTATAATGTGTAAACAAGCAGCTTTATGGTCTACTGAGGAAAAAAAAAGAGAAATGCAAAACGAAAGGAATATGCTATCGCTGTTTACATCCACGACATCTTAGTATTAATTGTACTTCTAGAGTACGATGCGAATTATATAAACAACGACATGCCACTATAATGTGTTTTAAAAAAGAAAACGGGGAAATTAAGGAAGAACAAATTGAAAATAAGGCTTTAACGAATAATTCGTCTTATGAAAACGTTATCTTGCAAACTTTACGGAAAATGTTTACGGAAATGTTGAAAGCAATTTTCTTAGAATAATTTTAGATACTGGAAGTAGCAGATCATACATCAGTGCATTTTTTGCGGAGAAGTTGAAATTAAAATCTTTAGGTCAGGAAAGTGGAACACATGGGCTTTTTGGAGGTATAGAAAAAAGGGAAAATCATAACAAATATATAATTAAGTCACGTAATCCAGAAACGGGATTTACATGTAAAATGGAATTTATGAGTCAAAAAACCATATGTTCACATATTCCAAAATTGGAGGATAGGGACTGTATAAAGAAGCTGAAGGGTGACAAAATTTTTCCCAGTGATGTACTATTAGTGAGAACTGTTACTTATTTGAAAAAAAAAAACCGTAATGAAATACACATGCTTATAGGAGCAGATTATACCGGAATACTTTTTTCGGGGAAATAAAACACATAACGGAAAGTTTAGTAGCAATGAATATCCACCTTGTCTGGACAATATCAGGGAGAACGAGGGTAAAAGGAAAAGATTTTAATGAAGTTCTTTTATCCCTACACATTAGTGACAGAAAAATTTGTGACTTGTGGTCTCTTGATTCTATCGGAATAACTGAACCAGCTCTTTCCCAAACAAAACAAGAAATTGAAAAAGCTACAGAAAATTATTTTATCCGTACTTTAGAAAGACATGACACGGGAAGGTATCAGGTGTCACTTCCATGGCTTGAAATTCATCCTGAGTTGCCAGATAATAAAATCCTTGCAGAAAAGCGTCTGAAGTCTTGCGTGAGAAGCCTTCAGACCAAGAATTCCTTAGAAGCCTATGAAACTATTTTAAAGGATTGGGCAGAAGGGGGAATTATTGAAACTGTCGATATTTTGGAAGCGGAAAGAATCAAAGGGCATTATATGCCTCATAGAGCACTGTTTCGGGAAAATTCGACTACTATTTGACGCATCTGCAAAGGAGAAAAATTCGGTATCCCTAAATGACTGGCTTGAAAAAGGTCCTAATTATCTTGAATTAATCCCACAAATTTTGACAAAATTTCCCGAGGGAAAGTATAGGATAATTTCTGATATAAAAAGAGCTTTTTTGCAAATAGGTGTGAACCCAGAAGATAGAGATTTTCTCCGGTTCTTATGGTGGGAGAAAGGACAGCCTGAAAAACTGATTGCATATGGACACCGAAGGGTTGTATTCGGCGTAAATGCCAGTTCCTTTTTACTCGCTGCGACGATTAACTACCATTTGGAAAATGTACCAGAACAACACCAGGAAATAGCTTCAAAGCTAAAGAAAGCCATGTATGTGGATAACTGTGTAGCGAGCGTAGAATCAATTGAAGAATTGAACTCATTTATCGAGGGATCTAGAAAAATAATGGCTACTGCGAAATTTGACCTAAGAGGTTAGAAACATAATAGACTTAAAATGAAACTTCAATTTTAAACTTTTGTGATGAAGATTATAAAGAAGTTGTATCAGTAATTGGGACTAAAATGGGACATATTTGACGATACTTTGTATTGTCACATGAAAGATGAAGAAAATCCTGTATTGAGCAGAAAATCTGTTATTTCCGAATTGAATAAAATCTTCGACTCAATTGGGTTTACTAGTCGAGTTACTCTCAGGCCTAAACTGATTCTGCAGGAGTGCTGGAAACGGAAAATTAACTGGGACACGAATCTGCCGAATGATCTAGCAAGGAAATTTTTTACATGGTTATCTCAGTTAAAATACTTGAAAAGCATCAAAATTCCTAGGCTACTTCCCAAAATAGACGAAAGTACGACTATGCATGTATTTTCGGACGCAATCAAGGGCGCTTACGCGACCTGCATTTTTCTCAGACACAGCGGTGAGGGTAGAGTCACTTGTCAATTGATACAATCAAGAGCTAGAGTTGCTCCCCTAAAGCCACTCGCCATACCTAGACTAGAGATACTCGCTTGCACTATTGGAGCCAGACTTTCTCATACAATAAGGGAAGATCTGAAACTGAAAGACGTTCCAGTTTTCTATTGGACGGATTCTACAAATGCACTCTTTAGGATAAAACAGAAAGAAAGTTGGTCCACTTTTGTAGCAAATCGCGTCAATGAGATTTGAAACTTGAGTAATCCAGATCAATGGCATCACATTCCTAGAAAGTTCAACCCTGCGGATTTGCCATCTCGCTGTTGTTCTGCTAAGGTGTTGAGAAAATCCGAATGGTGGAAAGGACCAGATTGGATCTATCGACCTCTAGAAGAGGGGCCTCTTACAGATGGAGAACATCCTGACATATGCATAGTAAATGGAGAGAGAAAACGAACTATGGTTTCAGCGAGCAATAACACGAATACAGATAAATTTTATCTTTTTCACAGAATTTCAGGTTTTGAAAATATTGTAAAGGTCGTGTCTTGGATCTTTAGGTTCATTAAAAATGCAATTGCACAATCATTTAAAAAAATTCGTGCTAGAATCTCAGTCGAAGAAATAAAAGGAGCTGAAACAATGATTTTTCGGCTGATCCAAAGAATCTTTTGAAGGATTGAAAGGCAAGAGAATACGTGCTCTACAACCTATCATGGACTCCAATGGCCTTATAAAAGTGAAGATGCGTATCTTTCAAAGAGAGGATGATGCTGACTTTCGTTACCCAATTTTACTTCCCTCAGATCATCCGCTAGTACTAAAACTGATCAAATCTGAACATGAAAAGCTAAGTCACACTGGAATACAATTCGATATGTGCACTTTACGTGAAAAATATTGGATTATAAAAAGTAGGAAGACAGTACGCAAAGTTATCCAAAAATGTGTGCGATGTCGAAGGTTCGACTCTGTTTCATGTAAGACTCCTCAAGCGCCACTACCTGAAGATAGAATAAGAGATGCCTTAATATTTGAGATTATTGGCATTGATCTGACGGGTCCACTGATTTTGAAAGCAGGTCAGAAAACGTGGATTGTCATTTTTACTTGTGCGATATATAGAGCAATTCACTTAGAGCTGGTCTCATCTCTGTCAGCCGAAAGTTTCCTGCAAGCCTTCAGGCGATTTATCGCTCGAAGGGATAGACCTATCACTGTATACTCCGACAACGGAACCAATTTTGTTGGAACAAATAATTTGTTTAAGACCATAGACTGGAATTCTATATTAGAAAATGCAACAGTTAGGAAAATTGAATGGAAATTTATTCCTTCCTCCTCGCCATGGTGGAGAGGGTGGTGGGAAAGATTAATTGGAACGTTAAAGAGAATTCTTCGAAAGGTACTTGGAAAATCTTCTCTGAATTACGAAGAGTTGTTGACAGTCATTTGTGACTGCGAGAACATTATGAACAACCGTTATCTCACTTATTTGTCAGAAGACGTAAATGATTTGAGAGCTCTCATCCCAGCAATGTTTCTAACAGAAATTCCGGTGACTGGAATTACTGAATTAGATCTTTTGGATTCCAAATCCATCAATAAGAGATACCTTTACAGAGATAGATTGAGAAACAACTTACGAGAAAGATTTCGAGCAGAATATTTAGGTCAACTAAAACAAAGCTCAAAATTCCTCAGCGAACCATCGTCAGTGAAAGTTAGTGATCTTGTCATCGTGTCCAACAATAAAAAAAAGGATAAGCTAACCCTTAGCTAGAATCCTGGAAATTTTTCCATCTCACGACGGACACATTAGGCTAGTGAAACTGAAAACTGCACAAGGGGAGATTATAAGACCCACTAAGAACCTCATACCTCTTGAACTCAACTTTACACCTGAGTCGGACATTAAAGTGTGGAACAGAACTCGACAAAGGACTTAAACTCTAGGTCAGTTGAGGTCCATCCTCTGCTGATACTGGACCTTAAGGTGAGAGTGTCACATTTGTTTACAAATAACTCAGCTCCCATGAGCGCCCTCTGGCGGAAAAAGACAAACCGTAGTTAGTTGAACGTATGGCGCTCCTAATATAAGTTGAATCGATAGACCGTCTCCGTATATATTTGAAACGTAATGCTTGTAATGATTGTAACCTGTAACTATTATGTAAATAGCTTTCACATGCTAATTAAAATTTCTGAAAAATTTCATAGTAGTGTTCCGCAGTGGTTAGAATTTCAGCTTAGATTAACGGAAATAGAAAGGAAGACAAGCAGTTCCAGAGCAGCCCTTTAGAAGGTAAGTGATTTTTCCCTTATCTATTTATTGATCTAAAATTTTAATACCGAAAATTTGATAAAATTTTAACAGTTGCAATCCCTTTTTTTAGTTTTTGACGTTATTAATGTTCTGAAACGATTATATTTTTTTTTCATTTCATGTACATACATTATTGTAGCTGTCAAATCTAGTGCAGTGTTTGAACACAATGCGCTGTCGAGCGGTATGGGAAAGCAATCTGCCGTCGCAAATCGTCATTCCCTTGTACAGATTTGAAATGTAGGAATCGCTACATACGCACAAGATTCACCGACCTACATTTCTTCCATGCAGCTCAAATCGAAAACTAAAAATCTCTCAGAAGCTGCTCGAACGAGTACCAGGGAATCGTTATCTGTTCCTGTTTTGAGTACACTTTTTATTTTAAGTTTTGCTACTTAGAGAAGATATATGTTACAAATCTCCGCACTCATGTACTGATGCACAGCGCTCGCAATTTGCATTGAAACGGCGAATTTAAGCCACAAGAACGCTCTTGCCTGAAAATTTGGTATCCTTATTTTTCTAAGGTGCTGGAGTTAAGAGACATAATAATTCATAATTTTGAATCTTGAACCATCTGTATTTTATAACTAAACGAATTATGATATTCTATAAAAATACATTTTAGGTGAGAGTAATGGAGTAATAATAGAAAAAGACGGTGTACAAACTGATAGAGGAACTGCAGTTTTCCATTCATTTACCTTAAATTAACTTTTCTAAATTTATTTTGAAAATTTTTTTTCTAAACAATTCTTTCTGTTTTATTTTCATCGGTTTTAACCATTTTTTGTTGTCACAAGAAGATATTTTCTTTTGAAAGAAATGCTGTATAGCAAATTCACTTAATTATTTAAGTTATGACTTAAGAATTAATTTTTAATATTATTCTAAATTTGCGTTACACAACGTTATTTTATTTAATATGCTGTATTTATATTTGCTTTGGTTTAATTTTAATAAGGGGTTTTTGGTAGTTAAGATTTGTACGTATCTTCCATTCGTTACTCATAGACGCGTTGAAACTTACAATGGAATTTGGTGCTTTTCTACGTAATAAACTTAACATAACCTGATACTTATGTTAAGTTTTCTTTAATACAATAATATTAATTAACATAAGTTGATCCAATATTAATTTATATATATTTATATCTAAGGCTTTGCTTACGTGTTAAGAGGAATACAATGCGGATTTCCGGTGGAATCTTTAGGTTGTAGATTTTGGCCTTGCACATGTGCCAGATTCTTGGCATTTCTTATGGGGTGCTTGGCGATATTTGAATTTGTGTTTAGTTCAACACCTCGGAAATTGAGGAAGTTTTACAGGGGTGTGTGCGGGCTTTGGAGTACTGGAATTTTCAGCCTGTTTTACCGGGTCTTGGCGATATATGGTTTCCTTCCTTGACAAAAAGCTGGTGCAAGTGTCGCTCCTTCTCTTTTTCGCTTTCTTTTCCTGCGAGTTTTAGTGCAGCTTCGAATGTTGTTATCGTACTGGGGCTTATGGCTCCCTTTAGCAGCAAAATGAGCCATTCATAAAATCCTCGTTTACTAGCCTCCTCGGAGGTCGTATGGGTATTGGTAAGAATTTAAATAAGATTATGAGCTTATAAGGCTCCTCTTTTGAGAAGTAATGAGTTTTCCATAAAATCTTCGTTTACTTGCCTCCTCGGAGGTTGTTTCCACCGGCTGAAATGTCTTATCCGTTGAATTGGGCTTTCACGTGCTGCAGTCCCCATCCATGTCTGTGAGGATACTGATGATTTGCCTTGAAGATTCTTCAAGAAACTACTTCAACAGCTAATTTTCCTTCATGACATGGGACTAGGAGTTCTTCCCCTTCGAGTCCAGTAGTTCTAGTTTAGCTGATACTTCGAAGAAGATTTCAGATACTCCAAGTTAAATCAACAATTTCTTCATCTGATTTTTTGTGAGAATTTCAAGGCTTCTGCAAGATGGCTGTGTTATCATCAAAATAAGCTAAATTCCCTTTTAATCGTTTTCTTTCATAATTGGATTGATCTTAATTAATTAAAAAATGTATTTGTTTTATATAGTGAACTAAAAAAATGCTCAGTTAATGTAAATTTTAAAACTGTATTTGCTGAGTTTAAGAAAAATTGGAAAATTGAAATAGAATTTCGCTCCTATGTTAATATTCTAATCTGTTAAGAAGGTGGCTCTGCGGTAGTCTGTTAATTGAATGCAAAATATTAGAAAATTTTTGATGAGCTAAAATAAGATATCTAATTTAAGAATTTTGTCTGGATTGGCGGTATTCCTTATCCCTGTGAAAAAAAGGAAAAGAAAGGAAAGTAATTTTAAATTGTTACAAATAGCAGATTTCCTCTTAATTTTCTGTGCAATAAGATAAATTTTAACTTTGTTCTGAATAATTAAAATTTTGTATTTTCTGTGGAATAATAATGTGAAAGAACCTTAATAAAGTTAAAGTAAATAGTTGGTTATGAATTTTATAAATTTTACTTAATGAAATAGTTATGCTTTCACTTAATTAATAGTTATAGAAGTTTTTATGTTGCTTATTTTGAAATTGCGGAATTTGTTAAAAACAAATATTACTGTTTCGCTGTTAAAGTTATAATTTTCACAGGTTATTTTGACACCCCGGGGCTGAATGTTTTTATTTCCTAATTGATTTGGATATAATTTGATCTGTTGGAAAAATAAACACTAAGGTTTTCAAAAAGGTTAATACTGATTATTGTGTTTTTTTTAAATGTTTAGTTCCATTGATTCACTAGCATCAAGGTTCATGGGTTATTACACTAAAAATATAAAATCACAACGCAACTGTTAAACTCTTTTCTTATGTTCTCCTTCTAGAGAGGCATAACTGAAAACTACTTGGAATTTTACAAATAAATTTTCAGACCGGGATTTTCAATATCTTTATTTCATAAATTGATTGGATTTTTGGTTACAAGAGGGCAAGCGAGAGTCATCTGCTTGCGCTCTTGTAATCAAAAATCCAATCAATTGTATCTTAGTGGATGATCATCTCATGTAAGTGGCTCATATTCACGTTAAATGTCGAGAAAAATATTAAAATATCGTAGAGACATTAGTTACTTTAAGCAGGAGACATGAGAAAGGAGCATTGCACTCCCCGGGACTCGAACCTGGGACCTCTCGAATACTCGTCAACTGTGCTTGTATCAGATCAAGATCAAGATAGTACTTTTGGTTCAAGGTGTCAACTACTAATGAGTTTTAACCTATATATCAAGTAAGGCCGGTGGCCGCTCACTTTTGTTTAGATAAATCAAAGGTGCTTAGCACCGCGCCCTTAGGCGAAAGAATGGTCTATGTGGCAAAGTCGTACAGGAAGACAGTCATGAAATTATAAATTGATATACTTTTGTAGCTGTAGAAACATTCGAAAAATTTTTGAGCAGGTGCTGGGTGCGTGATATTTACAGTGAGAAATTGAGTGACTGAAATGAACATGAGATACGGAGAGTAAGTCAAAATCAAATCACGTAACCCGAGGTCGCGTTCTGGTTCGTTGATAAATACTGCTGTATTACTCAAAGTTTTATTAATTTAAGAGTAAATAACTCTTGTAGGCCTATAGTATTGCAATCTACTACATAATAATGATCTAATAACTATGAAGAGGTGAGTTTTATGCTACGTAATTCTTGTTTAACTAGATAGAATTAGATTATTCCTTTTTGGGCGTGGGGGTCACATGGACCAATCATGTTGCAGGATAATCTGTTAAGCGATTTCAAGACGAAAAATAATAGTCCATAAGGCTATTTCAAATTACTCTTCACAAAGTCCGTAATTTGGCTTTGCCAGATAATAAAAATACACTTAAAACACAACACAAAAATAGTTAATCATATCACGAATTCTTGAGTATATGAAATGCAATTAAATACTGGGTACTATTTACAATATGTACACTTTCACCACTTTGAGTTGTGATGAATAGAACGTGGTCGCTTAACCAGATTTTCTTCTATTGGATCATAGTTTGGGAGATTTTTAATAGCATTATATGGTGAATTCTGAACTTGGGTAATGAATTTGTGCAAAATTATTAAGATCTGTTCTTGTATTTCAGGAATTTTCAGGTCTTGATACAGATGGATATTTCTAATAAACCAGGGTGCTGAGGTTATTGAGCGTAGAATTTTATTCTGTAGATAGCTAAGTTTCTTTCTATGGGGTTTGCAAGCCGTGGCCCAAGTGGGGACTGAGTATAAGAGAATTGGTCGAATAAGCATCAGGTAAAGATTGCGTTTAGTATTCAGATTTAATTTAGAATTTTTCCCTAGAAGCGGGTAAAGAGCCATAAAAGCTGCATTAGCTTTGTTGGTGATATAACTGATGTGTTCTTTGAAAGTGAGCTGTGCATCAATATACACTCCAAGATATTTGTACGAATTGGCCGAAGGGATAAGAGTATCATGAATTTTTATATTGATATCCAGAGGGTAGTTTTTCTTATATCTTCTGTACATAACTATACAGCATTTGGTGGGATTAAGATTGATTTTCCATCTGGTGCACCATTTTTCTATTATTTTAATTTGGCTATTCAGTTTGTCTATTGCATGTTGCGGGTTTAAGGAATTAGTAAGTATTACCGTATCATCGGCATATTTAAGGATTTTTGCATTTTGCGGCTTGGGCATGTCACTTGCATATAGATTAAAGTTTGCTGGAGAGATGACGGAACCTTGAGGTAGTCCTCTATGAATATTTTTATGTGTGGACAAAGCATCACCACAGCGGACTTGGAAGGTACGATCTTCTAAATAGGAAATCATGAGATTTAAGAAACTCGAAGGAGGGTTCAATTTCGATAACTTGCATATTAAACCAGCATGCCACACTCGATCGAAGGCCTTTTCGAAGTCGAGGTAGCATGCGGCAACTCCGTTTTTCTTCTGAAATTCTACGGCAATGAATTCTATGAGATTAAGAATTTGATGCGATATTGAATGAGCTTTTTTAAACCCGAACTGCTGATCGTCTGTATCAATTAATTTGTCAGTGAAAATTTGAATTCTTGAGACAATTACGCGTTCAAAAACTTTGCTGATAGCGGGTGCAAGGCTGATAGGTCGATAGCTAAATACTTCTTTTGGATTTTTGCCTGGTTTCGGGATCATTATTACAATTGAAAGTTTCCATTTTTTCGGAAAATAAGAGAGCCTAATACATGAATTAATTAAATTTCACAGTAGAATTATACAGTTTTTCGGTAGAACTTCAAGAGCTTCATTACTTATGTTGTCAAAGCCTCTGGCTTTTTTATTCTTTAGCTTCCTGCGGATTTCTTGGATTTCTTTGCGGGAGGTAAATTTTACATAATCTCTGTTGCTTTTAAGTTTAATTTCTTCGACTTCGTTATTGATAGTATAGTCAAAAGGACTGATTTCTTCATGTTTCTCGGAAGCTTTTTCAAAGCTCTCCGCCATGACTTCAGCGATTTCCGTTTCTGAGTTGTGTGTCATACCTCTGTGCGTAATAGGGTGATGAAGATTTGCTTGGTTATTAAGAAGGGATCTTGCAATTTTCCAAACCATGTTGGGTTGCATTTCTAAATTTTCAAGAAAAGAGTCCTATTTATTGGAGCGACAGCTAATTATTTCCTGTGAAATTTGACGAGTGAGGTAATTCACGTGAGTCTTGTCGTTTGGATCTCTTGTGAGTTGCCAATTTTTCCTGCATCTATTTCTTTCTTTTATAAGGTTTAAAATAAAATTCGGTAATTTTGAATATGTCCGTTAAATTTGTTAATTTCATTTCCAACTTCTTAGGGATGGTTAATTACTATGCTACTGGGGATATTAATAAGTTCATTTTTATAGATAGTAATTAACATCTGGAGCGATGATTCTGATATTGCTATTGAGTGCATAGTTATTAAGAATATTTCCGTTGTTGTTACAGATGCTGCAATTCCAGTTGTATTCTTGGCGTTCATATCGCCGGCGATCAGGGTTGGGTAATCAAAATTGGTCAGGTTATCTAAGTCAGAATTAGTTAAAGTATTCCTGGGTGGGTTATATACTGAAATAAACAAGAAAGGAACGTTGAATCCAGTATAAGTTAGAGCTGCAGTGGTTTCCACTCGGCCTGTATTCGGGATATTCAAGGTAGTGAACTTGATATGATTTTTAATTAGTATGGCGGTGCCGCCTCCGCTATTATGAGTGCGATCTTGTCGGATGACATTATAGCCTTGAATTTTGAATTTAAGATTTCGGTAAAGACGGGTTTCATTTAATGTCATTACTTCGATATTGTGTTTGTTCAGATAATTCGCCAATTCATATTTCTGTTTATTTACCCCGTTGGCATTAAAGAAGGAGACTTTAAGGAAACTAGTAGTAGTTGCAATAAGGCTTGGGTTAAACTGTGGGCCTCTAGAAGTCATAATTTTGGTTCATATAATATTCGATCGCTGCCATGCCGATCTCGAATTTCTCAATTAAAGTCTTGGCAGACTTGAATTTCATGAAAAATGCTTTGGCTTGCATAAGTTGCGTTTTAGTCCATTCGAAGAAATTTGGTGTTTCCTGATTGGATGGTTTTTCTCTGCTCCACGCTGAAGGTGGGTCAGGGATATTCTGTAGATTGCGCGACGGCAATTTGGGGAAGTCATCTTCTTTTAAAGTAAATCCAGGTTTAGTATTTTTACTAATTGAATTTTGCTCGGCTTTTCGCTCTGCAATTCGCTCTTGATGTTTTCATCCGCGGTAGGATGAAACATGATTTTGTCCGCAAAGTACACAGACAGGCTGGTCTATATCTTTTTTAGACTTACATAAGTAAGTTCCGTGCATTTGTGCGCATTTTAAACACCGTGGGGTGTAATGGCACAGGTCCCGTGTATGCCCATATCTTTGGCATTTATGACATTGAACGGGACCTGGCCGTGATTTATATTTCACAATCTGGACATTAAGGCCTCTCAGCTTCTTAATTCCGAATATCTGCTTTCCTTCTTCACTTCCTCGGACGTCAGCTACGAAAACTGGCAAATTGACGATATCTCCTTTCTTGATGGCAGTGATTTGCCTTATTTTTTCGACTGGTATGCCCAGATCTTGTATTTCCTTCTGTAGGATTTCGATTTTTGCGGTGGCCGGAAGTTCTTAATAACTGCCTTAATAGGCTTCTTGGAATGCATTTGAAAAGTATGAAAGGGAATTTCCTTATTTTGCAAATATTTGGTGATTTCGCGGTAGTGGTCAGGTTCGAAAACTCTGATTGTAAGTCTTTCTCCTTTTAGGTCTCCTGTATAATTTTTTATGCCGAGTACATCTTCAAATTCATCTTTCATCTTATCCCAGTTTCCGTTAAAATCGGCGAGAACTATTGGTGGAATATGACCCGCGGTTTGTGCTTGTACCATTACACTAAGAAGACTTATATACTCCATTTTTAAAGGGCGACTGCGGATTAGAGGAAGCAGTTGCCAAATCCTGGTGGTAGAGAATCATCACCCACCACCTATTGTAGTTCGGGCGCCAGTGTATTAGGTTATTTTAAGCAGGGGACATGAAAAATGAGCAATGACTTCGCCAGAACTTGAAGCACAGACCTCTCGAATACGCGCTGAGTGTGCTTGACCATTACACCGCGGAGGCATGCTAAGAAGGCAGGAGAAATATCTTATAACCTCATGTACATAATTTATTTACCTGGAGCAAATTCCGACTAATTGACCTGTGTTCAATGCTTCAACTACTGACGAAAATTTCCATATGAAATCTTTAATTTTTCATTTCAAATTCCCGTGGCATAATATCTAATGGCAATCTGGATGAAATAAATTAGCAAACTGATAAAATTTTACAAATTAGAAATTTGTTAAGAATGCATCCGTTTAGTTTACACAGTTAAAAAGAACTGGTATCCTAAGATAAATCGTTGCTAAGAGGATAATTCTAAATCTTACCCCTAATTAGAAATTAAAGGACTAAATTAAAAGTCTTCGTAGGTCTTAAAAGTTATCGAAAATCACGATGAAATAAGTCTTAAGTTCAAGTTCAATTGCATCAGTTCAGGATTGTTACACCTGTTCAATCCTAACCTGTTCACGACTGCTCTAAAATCTCTATTCTGAACCAGAAAAAGAAAGAAGTATAGAGTCATTAAGTTATTTAGAAGCAGGAGAACTGAAAAATGAGCAATGCCCTCTCCGGAACTGGAACCACGGACCTCTCGAATACGCATCGAGTGTGCTGACCACTACTCCACGAAGGCGGGAGAAATACCTTACACAAGGAAGTCGAGAAATGATCTGTAGAGTTACATTAATCAATCTGAAGTACGAATTAACATTTGAGCAGCAGTAGAAAGTTGTCAAATGACTTTTCGCTGTGTCTGACTTCTAAGTTCAGTAGCACAATGTAGAGGCGGGCTTAAAATAATTACTAATGCTTCAGAATAACGATTATATAAGCTGACAATTTAATAAAAACTGGGGGTAGGTGTGAGAACGGAAATTTCTTCACACCACGCAGTTCATCATCATGGACACTATCGTAACATTAATCGGAATCGCAGAACTACACCTGCGTATAAATACCTGCCAGACATGTTTCTCCCTCTCTTTGTGCTGGCTACGGCCGAAGGAGTATACTGGGCTTACCCCTGCATATCTCACACGCCTGGAATCATGTTTTGTTTTAAATGGAAAAGAAAGAGCGGAGCAGCGTGAGAATTGCACAAGTTATCCATAAATGATTATGTTGAAAATTAATCCATCTTAAAGTATTCATGCTAAAATTTAACCCATCTCGAAGTAACTTGTTAATGTGTTTTTCGCATCGAGAAATTGCTGCTATTGTCATCGCCTCGTCTCCTCGTAGTCGTTACCTTGTGATGAATAGAAGAATGTGTAAAAAAAGAATGATCTAGACGTATGAAAAGCAACATCCGCAATGTGTATACATAACATGAAGATATTTCCAGTATGAAGAGTGAACGAGGAAATTAGATTTGGATTTTGTTTTCGAGCTTCACAAGACGGCGCAGTTCCTATGCTTTTGTGTGCTATGTTATCAATTTGATATATTTAATCCAGATAATGCTTAACTAAGTGAGATTAAGAAAAGAAATGTTTCTCTGAAGTATTTATGCTGTGTTTTTAGATAAGTGAAACATTTTAGTATTCTTTATATTACAATGATAACGCAGTGCACAAAATATCGTTTACCAGGCCAGCAAATATTAGGCGCATGTAATTTGGATTTGATACTATAAGTATTTAGAATTACGGATTTATGCGCAGAGTCACAGTAGGCAAAAGCGTTTAATGCACATTCAATTAAAATGATTTAATATAGAATGCAAAATTAGTAAAGCGTGACTTAAGCTTTGGTTTTCCTTGACTAATTATTCGCGGAACAATCACGGCAAGCAAACACTTTGCTGGTGAGCTAATTTGCAACAGCAGAAGGTCTAATGTAGAGCAACAGCCAGACTATGATTTAAAAGTTTATTTTTACCTCTAAGTGATTTGTATTCTGGTGAAAGCTGACGAGAGTAGAATTTATAGAAAAACCCAAAGAGTAAGGTGACTATTGAATAAGAATAAAGTTGCAACTCCAACTTCAAACTTTCAATTGCGTCCTGCTGAGTTTAGTTATTTTCTTCCAATCTAAGATCAATAAGTTATGTGATTCCTTAAAATTAATACCTTGCATTAAGAAATTAGGTTTTTTTTTTGTTTTTTGTTTTTGAAGCAAGAGGGATTGAAAAGTGAGCAACGCCTTCGCCGGGAATTGAACCACGTACCACTCGGTTACGCGTCGAGCGTGCTGACCACTACACCACGAAGACATACGAAGAACGCGGGAGAAATATCTTATAACCTCAAGATGTTTAACATTTAATTTTTCACCAGTCCTTCTTTTAATGAACCGATATTATGTCACTGTATAAGGAAACTAGGCTTGATTTAGCAAAGGAACGCATCTGGTTTTGCAAAGCCAAAACTGCTGCTTTCTGCTCTTGTTTGTGGCTCAATCTATGCAGTGTTTCATCAATTTACTTTTGTCAGCCCTTTGATTTAAGGTTTTGTTGCCTAGCCACGCAGCGCCAGTAGATCATCTATTTAAATCCCAGGTTTTTTGAACGAAACTATCATAAAAATTCTGATGTGGACACAACATGAGTTCCTTTTATGATGTATAAATTTATATGCATTTTTCGCTGCATTTAATTTTAACGCATTTCTTCGAATTTCATTTCAGATATATTTTTCATTCAAATAATCAATTCTCACTTCGCGGCAAAGCAAAAATATATCAAAACTCAAAATTATTGTTATTGAAAATTGTAAAATACAGAAAAACATAAAACACTATAAATACAGTTAAAACATTTTTTTCAATTAAAATTAGAGTTTCTACATCAAAACAAGTAATTCGGCCAGCGGCTGGAAGGCAGATTTTTCGGTGTACCAAACTGAAAATTTACTTTTGGTCCCACTCGGCAAAAAGGCATTAAAGGTGCAGAAACTGACCTAATTCACTATGCTACTAAGCTTCAAATGTAAACAAATGACGGTTTGTTAGGATAACTCGTTACTTAAACTTTTAAATTGTTGATAATTCCAGAATTATTGCATGCGATTAGTAAAAGGCATAAAAGTCGTAACTGCGAAATAAAAACAAAGTACTTCAATCAATTTTAAAGCACAAAAATGCACAATTTACCAATATAAGAATAACAAATTTAAGCTCACCGAGCCAGATAACAAAGTGGGGATATATATATGTTTATATACGATTGGCGCCGCCGATTGAAAGGAAAAAGGGAGGTACACTACTACATGTTATATCAGTTCCATGTAGTAAATTTCAGCGTTCTATATCTACTCGTTCTGGAGTTATACGAAATACATACGTACGTACGTATATACGTCAAGAAACGTCTCTTTGGAATCCATTTCAACTCCATATTACGATCTTTTTGGGGGAAAACAGTCTTTTATCTGTCTATACGTACACATGCCATGCAAAATGTTCGTTCAAATGGTTTCGAGAGCGGTTGCAGTGTATATTTTCATTGAAATATGATACCCGAAATTTTTGGCGATTACAATAATTCTTTTACTTCGTACAAGGAAGTAAAAACTGAAGGAAAATATAAGAATTAAAAATTTAAATTAATAAATACCGTTAATAATAGCAACAAGCAACTTACTGCATTATGACTAACACTCCAACGTAAAGCAACTTAATTAATATTACTTAAACGATTCCCTTCTACTAATATTGCACAATTACCTCTTACAAATTCAGAGGTAAAATAATTATTACAATTCATAATAATTTCGAGTACGAAATTCAAACTTGTAATAAGAAACTGAAAGGCGATTTTCCGTAATTGATATCTTTAACATAAACCTCACTAATAATATATCTGACGTATGAATAGAAACTGAGCCAAAACGCTTATTGAACAAAGATTCCTTTGATGGAGTCGCATAAGTATGCTTGTGATGAATATTAGCTGGATCAAAGGCTTTAAATCATGAAAGGATGATATAGTTCTGTAATCTAATTCTATACATCATAAACATATATGCATGTGTATTTACTGAGCATTTTCTCACTGCGAACTTTAAACGCTTTTGAAATTGCATGTAATATGTATTTATAGTATCATATTATGAAAGGATGCAGTATAAAGAGTACGTTCTCTGTATGTCTGCAGTTTAAAAGCGAAACAGTTAATGAAGTTTATATAAGCACCGCAAATTGCCGACCAAGTTCTGGAAAAAACTGATAATCTTGGAAATACATTTTAGCTTGGGAGTGCATTTTAATTACCGAAATTCCCAAATGGCCCATTATGTGGCATTTATGAAAGGTAATTCAAATGTATATATTGTTAAAGTTTAATACAAGATTTTTTAGCAAAAATGGCAGAAAAAGAAATATTGAATGTTGAACATCAGTCATCTCCAAAATTTCAAATTATATTTTTCTTTTTTCATTTATCAGAGACAACTGCATATTTTATAAAAAACCAACCATGTTAGCACGTTGCACGCACAAATACTTAGGTTATATCTCCGTGGTGTGAAATTAATTTAAATGAATTAGTCTAGCACCTAACATACATAATTAACTTATCCTAACGGCGAATCCAAATAAAATTTATAAAGTCATCCTTAGAGGCTAACAACTAAAATTACAGCACAAATTAAAACACTATCTTTCATAAAAATAACATTTCAAAGAGGAGGCGTCTTTCCCTGCAACTGAGTCTCAGATATCTACAAAACGGAGATTTACTTCAAAGTTAAATGCCTAGTCAATTTGCACTACCTTTAAACATTTTATCACTTGTTTTACGTTCGACCCCATCGAATTTAGTAGGAACTAGTACTTAGTGAGATGAAACAAACGCTCGAACAAGCCACTACCAATATTAAACTCCTATTTTTAAACTACACCGACATTAATAAATTTTCTTAAAATTTTTATTTTGAGGGAATTCTGTGATACGAACTAAGAAAGACAGGATCTAATTTAAGCTTAAGAATAACTGTCACAAAATGAATAAATTGCCTCGTTCGAAGTTCCACCTTAATATTTATTAGCGGAAATAATTTGTCTACTTAGTTCAGCATCGGAGAGGACACATCAGACAGCATTAATGAACACAGATCAGAATAGCGTAACAAAGGTTGTAGGGTTTCTCTTAGTTTGAATAACCAAATATTCTAATTTTTTTTTATCTTTTATGAACTCCTCAAGTTTCCCTTGCGTTTTCTCGCCAGGAAAAGTGAAGAAGAGTATTTAAACGGGCGAAAAGAGAAAGTTAGACAAAGCGTCATTTCGCTAGTATAGCGCACGTTGCTATTTCGTCCTTCCTGCTATTAAATCTTAATTGCAGCTACGCCTTGTGACCATCTATCGCCGGGTATATTTCTGAGTCAGCCTGTTAGACTTAATTATTCCAACACTACCCTTTGCCATTTAAATTCATTTTAAAATTATTCTTAAGTTCCCGTCGCAAGTAGTCGGGGTTATTGTGAGAGAAATATGTGCATTTTGTTAAAGAGTTTAATCAAATGAAAAGGCAGTTCAAACCCTTTTCATGTGTACTATACTGCTCAAAACAATTAAAGGATATTGCGGTTTTAGGTGGATTTTGTGGCTGGGAAACTTCTTAGCTGATTGATGCATGGTCGACAGACGTAGTGGGCTATATGAGAATAAATTACACATGTTTGGAAGAAAAAAATGCATTTTATTGCGCATTTGTGTACAAAAGGAAAAAAACACAATTTGTGCATATGAGAAAAAAGAATAAGAAAAGGTGTTTTCTTCAAAGGAAATCATTTTCAGTAGGGGGTATGGTTTCCACGGACGGCCAGCAACGTTGAACACCTTTGAGGCATGGAGTCAATGAGGCTATTAATCACGAGTTGGGGTATTCTGTCCCACTCTTCCAGAAGAGCTCTTTCCAGTTCTTGGAGAGTTTGTGGGGGTGGTTGGCGGCCAGCAACTCGTCTTCCTAGAGCGTCCCAAACGTGCTCTATTGGATTCATGTCTGGAGAACACGCTGGCCATTCCATTCGTACGATTCCTTCCTCGAAAAGGAAATCCTCCACCAGGTTAGCACGATGTGGCCTGCAGTTATCGTCCATTAAAATGAAGTCATCTCCGATTGCTGCAGCGTAAGGGACTACAATAGGTCTGAGGATCTCATCCCTATATCGGCGACCAGTCAGAGGTCCATCTCGAATGATGTAGAGGTCTGTGCGCCCGTCAATGGAGATGCCACCATACACCAACACTCCCCCACCGCCAAATCTGACACTTTCGTGCACGAACGCAGGATTATTCCTACTGCCGCGGTCCCTCCAGACGAAAATACGCCTATTATCAGGATGAACAGAAAAACGGGACTCGTCAGAAAAAAGAACATTGCTCCATTCATTTCTCCTCCAGTTCACATGCTCTGTTGCCCACTCCCTGCGGTCGCGACGATGCCTTGATGTTAGTCTAACACATACCATCGGTCGGCGAGCATACAGACCTACACCATGGAGCCGGTTTCGGACAGTCTGAGTTGAAACCGTCCTACCAGTAGCCGAGCGAAGGTGTTGTTGGAGAAGAGTAGCATTCATATTTCGGTGTCTTCGAGCCGTTAACACTAAATAACGATCTTCATTGGGCGTTGTTGCCCGTCTACGACCTTGCCCTGGTCTTCGGCCTACACTTCCAGTTTCCAAAAAACGGTTCCAGATCCTGGAAATCACACTTTGTGACACTCCAATGGTTTGCGCTACTTCGGCTTGAGTTTGGCCCCCTTCTAACCTACCAACAACTCTCCAAGCTTCTGAATCGGTTAAATGACTTCGCTGAGACATCGTACTCATCGAAACAAAGCAGTCACTGAATGCCGATCATCCTTGTCTTCATTGTCTTTCATTCAGTTGAAAGTCAAATTTCATTCGCTGCCACTGAAGCGACGTTTTTGACGTCGAACTCAAAATTAGCATACTCCACAGTTTGAAAATCAGAAAAATTTGCATTTGTGATTCTCTTCTTCCAATTTCAGCAAAAAAAAATTCCCTTATATCTTTATTTTATATAAAACTTACAATATCCTTTAATTGTTTTGAGCAGTGTATTTCTCCACGCTGTGCGAGAAGTCGCCTGGCTTATTACTAAGATCGTATCTTTGCATGATGGCAAAAAAGGTGCGATCCTACAAGTTGACGGATCATGAGACACAGATAGAAGTTATAGAGTATAATTATTACTATATGGGTTAATTGGTGAAAAGTCCATCTAAACGCTGTACAGATAACAAAAAGTAAAGTACCGTACAGTACGGTATGCAGAACCAACAAAGAATAAAGCATAGCACAGCACATTATGCAGAAATGGCCCAAATGCAGACTTATAGAAAATAATACTTTTCGCATGAGCAGAATGAAATCAGTGTAGTAGCAATATAATTCGTTTACGAATAAAAATACGTTAGAAGTTTCAATAAATAATAATAATTGAACAAACTGCAAAATAGGTACAATATGGCACTAATGTGTAAATTTAAATGTGCAAAACATATGTATAAATGTCTTATTTGGATAGCATGTAAATGGTGTACTACATTGATTATGGAAATTTATCTAAATTTATATATGGAGCCTAATGCTGCATAGCTATACTTCGTTCACAATGCGTAGATACACTAATCATGCGTAGGGGAATAGAACACATCAGAAAAATTTTTAGAGAAATTGTAAGCTCATCTACGTTAACGGCTAGGGAGTTCAGGAGGTTTACTTTTCTACTTTACATTTATTTAAAAACAGATTCACAGCTAAAGAGAGATCGTTATCCCGTTGCCAAAAGATGGAATCTAATCATAATATAATAGGTAAATGCTAAAGAGATTTAATAAAACAATATCGTAGAGCTTGAACATGAAATTAAAAGTGTTAATTTAACTGTAACAAAAACTTATACTTAGATACAAGGTAAATATTCAGAAACTGCGCATGAAATATAGTATTTATCTGGTTATTTGACATATTTATCTGGTATATTTATCTGGTTATCCGATTTATTTCTGAGGAACACCCCAAGCGAACCGCGCTTGGGGTGTCCTTCTTCAAACCTGGAGCGGAACTGTAAGACAGGACTATAACTGTATGAACGATTGTGAAATTCAGATGCCCCGCCTATTTCTTCTACCTTTATCTGATATCTACAAAGCACATGAGCACTGCGTACTTAAGGGATGTCTTCGGGGAGGTTTTTCTAAGGGAAACTGGCTCATATATATGTCACACTTGGAGGAAATCACAAAATTTCCCATACAGTCAGCCCGTTCGAGCATTCGAGCCAAGGACCGAACTACCAGCGCACAGTGACTTTACTGTTTGGCCACCGATGAACCTTCAATTTCAAAGAATTAACAAAAAATGTAAATTCTGAAGTTCCTCAACTGTGAAAAATATGTTTTAACTCGCAAGTGCTTTGGGAGCGCAAAATATCATCACTTATGAACCTTTTTCTTATTCTGAATCTGGACTCTGAACTGTATACATACACTTGATATATTGTCCTCCTACACTAAAGCACAAGGTTGGTAGGGAGAAGTAGATCAGCATTATAATGGGAGCAAATGCTTTCACGAAGAGAAAGAATAATAGTAGGATAAGTATAAAACATTTAACTACTCTTGCTGTAATAATTATAACTATTTAATGCAGAACCATATTTTTTGTTTACACGATATTTACAGTAAACACCGAAGTAGTTAATATGTCGCTGGCAAATATAGTCCTTGGGGGAACTCAATAGGTTTAAATCAATAATTCTTCGCAAGCTCGTAAGTAACGCGGAAAATGTATTTTCTGATTGCTGCGAATTTAATTTTCCATAACCGACCAAAACATTATAGTCGTTACCCAAATTCATTCCAATTAGAAATGTGCGCAACTCCATCCGCTAATAATCCGCTACTTCTGAAAAAAACTTCACCATCAATCACATTCTGATGGTGAAACACCTAGCAAACAGTAACATTTTTTTTATTTCATTTCAGGTATCAAACCTTCCGCATCCCTCTAATACATAATTTGAGAAACTTCAGCTGGTTATGAATGATATGGTAGTCTGATATTCAGAACTGTTGATGCCTTCCCCGCTGTTTTTCTTATTTCAAGTTCCCCATAGCACAACGTTGTGTTCTGTGATTCCTGGATCCTGGCTAAAAGAATGTTAATGATGTTGATCTCATTTGATCTCTATTTGAAGCCTCCTAGCCTATAGAGTAATTAACGTTGTGTTGTTGTTGTTTCTAATCCCCTTGGGGCAGGAAAGCCTACACAAAGTCCAAGAGACCTTGCCGCACAAGTAAACCGCTGACGTTGTCTTGCTCAGCCGACAGCTGTCTCAGGGAGACGGCTATACAATCCAGTAGGTGTGCGGGAGAGGCAGGGAGAGAGCAGGCATATGAGGGGAAGGTATTTTCTCTATGAATTCCATGCGTCGAAGATGCCCACTTCTGAATCTGGCCATGGCCGTTTGGATAGGCCTAGATCTTTTACTCAGAAGTGACAGGCCTGGTTGTTCAGCGAAATACCATTCGTGAACAGGAGAAATTTTCCATGCCATGTTAGTTTTATGTTTGTAATAGGAATGAATTTCGGTTGGACATAAATCAGTGGAAATGGTTGTAGGGAGATGAAAAACGTTTCTTGCCAGATCGTCAGCTATTTCGTTACCATACACCCGAGCATGGGACGGTATCCACTGGAGATACATTGATTTACGCTGCCGAAGCTCGAAAAGTTTAGACACGTTATCCTGACCGGTATTATCTATGATCTTAGACCAGTTTTTAAGGTACTGGATGGAGCTTCTGCTGTCTGTCAGAATCCATATAATGTCACTACTTGAATAGCGAGCATAATCAAGTACTTTGCCGATGGCGGTAAGCTCCGATCTGAAGACGGAGCAATGATCAGAGTTTCTAATGCTGCAAATGAGATCTCCTTCAGAGGTGTTACTATAAATGCCACTTCCTGCTCTACCATTATCTGATCTACTTCCATCTGTATATATCACAAGGATCTGGGCTGGAATATCATTAATGATTTCAAGAGCCGTTTACCTGAGAAGTTCCGGGTGATGGTTGCCCTTGACAGTATTAGTCGACAACTCTTCACGGTTGTGAGTGTGATTTAAAGAAGAATCAGGAACAAAACGGCTAAACAGCATAGATGTTTCAACATTAAAATTGATAAAATCCGAATTCCACACATAACTCCGATTTATAAAGGCTGAGGTCCGATTATAAGGACCAAAACTCTTAAGCTTTAAAAATGCTTGTAGGAATTCACCTTCAAACGCATCCCCAAAGGCTGGATGTCCTCCTCACAGCGAACAACGTCGGTTGGGCAACTGTTTCTAAGGCCAGTGATAACTCTCGCCGCATTGAGCTGTACTCTCTCCAATTTCCTCAAGTTAGTAGTTGAAGCCAATTGATAGATTTGGTAAACATATTCAACGACAGGGCGGACTAGGGTGATGTAGGTTATTCTAAGTGCAGTGGCGTCAGAACCCCAGTCTCTACCCGAGATATACTTCATGATCCGAAGTCTTTTTCTTGCTTTATCGGCCAATTTATCGATATGTTTACTGCAGTTTACTTCGGGATCCAAAGTGAATCCGAGATAAGAAGGGTTTTTATTACAGTCCAATGACACTCCATTCAGAGAAATGTCAGGAGAGTAATTATAAAGATGTCTATTTATAGTAAAGAGGCAGGTGGAGTACTTGGAAGCATTACAATTAAGTTTGTGGATATCTGTAATCTCTTGAACTGCTACCAGACATTTATTCTTCTGAAGTTCCAGTTTATTTATGTCAGAACCACTGCTCCACATTACAACATCATAATCAAAAGTGCGACTTCACAAGGATAGAAGCTTTTTCCTATCCCTGAAAAAAACAAAAACAAAAAAAGGATGGGGCTCAGTACAGAGCCTTGGGGTATTTCCTGATGCACTATGAGAAAGCCTGAAAGGCTGTCTTGTAGTTTGATAGAGAATTAGCGGTGATTCAAAAATTTCGAGATCCAGGGCAGTGCTCTTCCTCTAATGTAAAAATCTTCATAGCACTTATTGAAGAGCTTATATTTCCAAACCCTGTCAAACGCTTTAGACAGGTCTAGGAATGCCACCACTGTGTGTCTGGTAGGCTTATGATTCTGGCCATCTCTGACACACTGTGTAAAGCACAAAATTTGATCAATAGTGCTGCGGCTCCTTCGGAAAGCAAATTGCTCGGGCGGAAGCAATTTATTGGTTAATAAGTGATGGGTTGGTCTCCTCAGAAAAACACTTTCGATCAGCTTGCATGTGGTACAAATGAGGGCGATTGGTCGATAACTTTCCGTAGAACGGGCCTGCTTGTTTATTTTGCGTATAGGGATAATGATGGTCGATTTCCATTGTCTTGGAAGTTTACCTGTTTTCCAAGACATGTTAAGTATGTTCAAAAGTTTCTCTCTACCCAAGGTACTGAGATGGCACAGGAAATGTCCATGGACACAGTCTGTGCCAGGTGTTTTAGAGGGGTCCAAATTCTGGAGCGCATACAATAATTCAGATAAGGTGAAATCCCCATTGAAAGGCCGTCGCGCCAAAATTTGATTTCATTTCTAGTGGCCCAGGCTAAAATTTTAGCAGATCTCTTAAAATTCAACTTACTAACTTTGGCAAAGTGCTTCGCTAGTGCATCAGCCCCATCTCGATCATCCACCGAAACAGGGCCATTATCATCAATGATGGCATTAGTATCCTCATTGCCAGGCTTCAGTTGGTCAATCTTTTTTGCCAAGTTCCATTCGAAGATCTGAAGTCCAGACTTTCGCACAGAATTTGCCAGTTTGTTCTTTTTACTATTACATAATTTCTTTTAATCTTTGCATTAAGTTTATTAAGTTCAATTATTTACCGCCATTCCCAGTTATTCCTTTTAATAGGCAATCTCTCTTGAGAAGCGGCGATTGGATAGGGTATTTTTTGTGTACATGGCGAGTGCGAATTCTTTTATGCTTTCCTATAGGAATGGTAGCCTGGGCGGCTTTAAAGATGATGCACTTGAGGCTGGACCATTTTCCTTCCAAGTCATCCGAAAGAGGTTCTTGAGAGAAAAGGTCATTTGTCAAATCTTCAAATAGTTTCCAGTCAGCCCTCCTGAAGTTCCAAAGGACATCCTCTGTTCCTGCAGAACTTAACTTGAGATCAATTTCAGTTAATATGGGTAGGTGATCGCTACCGATATTTGCGATAACCTTCCAGAAGCTGTATGGGAATACACTAGGGCTAACTAGTGTTAAATCCGGCACATCAGTTGTACCATAGCTGTGGGAATGGTAAGTATAAGTTTCGTCATTTAAGGATAGGAAGGCCGTGTCATTGATCAAATTGTCAAGGTCGGAGCCTCTAGTGTTAGTAGTGGTGCTTCCCCAGGTAGGATGCTTAGCATTGAGATGCATTGCATCAGTGCAATCTTAGAGTAATTAGTGATGCCATCTGCCATACCGATGGACCTGGTTTCAAATTACGGAGTTCGTAAGAATATAGTTGAATCGAGAGAATAATGATATGGAAAGACGGGCGCGAAATAATAGGGAAGTGTCCTTCAAAAGTGGGACGGAATTGTATGGCGGGACTACATCTTCTTTTTAAGTGGCCGCAGGCCACGGAACACGGGTTCCGGAGTCGGAGGTTTATCCCAGGCTGACAAGATACATGAGAAAACGTAACATGAGAACATAACGTATAAATAATTATAATAATGTAAAATAAGCTGAATAGTCCTTATAGCAGTTCCTTCTAGGGTGCAAAAACGATGGCAAAATGTTCGTAATAAAGGCTATACAAATGAAGCAGTCCATCGATGTCAAAGCTTGTATAACAAGTACTAAACTAATTGAGAAGTTGGAACGATGAGATGAGTTAAATGGTACACGTTATTGAAGGTTTAACAACTGGCTGGCGGAAGCTTAGCTGTTGGCTGAAAGTAAGGAAAGCACCAGATCACAAAAAACCACAGGCTTTCTTCCAAACAATAAAATACAAATAATAAGACAAAACAGGAATAACATGCTATAACAGCATACAAGTAAAATGAAGTAAAAGCACAGCAAATGAATTCAATAATCAGTCTTAATGTCTAAGAACGGCTCCAGGCCGTCTTCGGTTAACTGCAGATAAGGATTTTAATTTACCACTGGAATTGAGGTTGTTAACCCTGGAAATTCTGTAAAAACGTTTTTAGAATTTTTTTGCAACAAATAAAGTAATACGTTTTATGCCAGACTCAAGTATAGTTACATGACGTAAAATCTATTTCTGTATTTATTGCAAAAATTTATATAAAAAATGTAACAGAATTTCTAAGGTGAAAAAAAGTTTTAGAAATTTTTTTGTCATACGACCAATGGCGGAATTCCGTTGCCCTCCCACTTCTAGTTCTAACTGTATCAAATATCTATTTTCTCATTGTATTCATATACTTATGTACGACTCGTACAGCTATCATTGTACTATATTCTTATCTAACAATGAGTAACTGTATTCGATTTCCCTCTTCGCTTAACAAAACTTTTCAACACTTAATTGCTCTTGCTTCTTGCAGTACTGCAAAGCTAGGCTACCGTCATCTAGTCGAATTGTTTCTCATGTTATCATCTCCTGTAACTAGCTCAAGATGACATATTTGAGATAACAATGCAGTCGAACTTCCACGTGATTTTTAATATAACTCTCCCAGTTGAACGACGATATTTAACAGTGAGCTTCAAACACAAAGTTGATGCATTTTAATTAACCATTTATGTAAATATAAGATAATCTATGTAGCCAGTGTTGCCAGATCATGCGTTGCTCCTCAATTTCCTATTCTTGACAAACCTGTGCTAATGAAATTCAAGCCTAAGCGATCTTGCGAAATTTTTGCTACTCCATCATTTCCTTGTGCTACTTTGCTTGTGTGATTTCATTTTTTTAATATATCGTGAAACGATATAGTGTATTAAAATAATGTATCTACTAAAATTAAATTAAATTAAATAAATAAATAAATCAACATATTTGGGCTTAAATAGGAGTTGGCTTCTGATAATCCTGAGATCACAGAGCAGGTGTAAAAGGTTTCAGAGGAAGCCGTGATGCTCTCACGCGTTTCAGAAATTGCATTATTGAAATCTTTAAAAGTTTGTCAATTAGTAATGCAGTTATAGAAATGATATTTTCAAAAGACATTTCAACAAAATTCCAGTATAGAAATAGAATGTGTTCGGAACTCCTAGATTCCATAATTCGACTGAATACTTCCATATTTCGAATTCATATCCTATATTCTTATATATTCTTAGATTCCATACGTCGAATGTCACTTAAAGAAAAAGCAATCTGCTGTGTTTAATTTGCAGCTTCCTCACTCATGCAGACATATAGCCCATATATTTATAAAACGAAAACAACGAAGATAACTGAACAACACAGTGAACAGGATGATGAAGAGCTAGTAAATTCAGTTTATCTTTTAAATAACTGTAAAATCAAAAATGCGCATTTTATGATTTTTGTCCTTCTAAAAAATAGTTGATTAATGAAATATGTTATGATATTCTGTAATAGTGTATTCTGTAATATATTTTAGTTTAGTTCAAATACTTAATCTATTTATATTAAATTAAAGCAATATTTTATCAGAATTAATTACACAGATCAAACAAAATGGAATAAGTTTTTATGCAACCACTTATGAAAATGGCCGGTATTTATAAGAATATAAATTAACATTAACTCTATAAAACGGTTGCTTTCACAGAAAATCGAAATTATTTGGAATCATGAGCGGTTATGTTAGAGAGTATTCACTTCGTTTGTTCTATAATATATGTTATTTGAAATATTAGGTTAATTTTAAACTGAAATATTTTAGAATTGATGTATATTTTCCAAGCAAAACAGAGTAAAAGCGTTTGAAGATAAGACATGGCGTGACATGTCTGTTCATAACTGGAATAACTATCGCACTGTATCTGTAAAATTACAAGACATCATTCTTTGCACTTTTTACTTTATTAAAATTATGTAAAACTAAATTCAGTACTAAGTCCAAAGGAAAACTTTTATTTATTTATTTAGCACATACATTAGTAATTTTTCCCTTTCTCATGCTAAATAATTCCGCTTAGGTAGGGGAGATTACATGTATAATTTAAAAATTAATATTAAAATATTATAAAAATGAAATGTGTACTCGAGTAAAGGACAATTTAAAAATTTTTCTTTGAACGCATAATGCGGATATTCTGTTGTATTATTGGTAGATAGACCAATCCTGTAATAACAGTAGTAATAAAAGAAAACGTATTGGAAACGATTGCAGAGTTATGCGTCTTAGTATTAATATTGATGAGTTGATTGCTTCACAGTTTTTTAAGTCAGTTTTACTCTTCAATTTTACAGTGGTAACGAAGCGGTTTATAGCCTGAGCGCCATGCATTGGGTATTTAAACAGAGAAAGAAATGAAATGAAATTTAACTTCCTGACTATAATATTGCTAAGAATCAAACAAGCGAGAAGATTTCAAAATCAAGGAAAAATAATTTTTTAAATACCAACGGAGAAATATAACAGTAAAAGTTTGGGAATTTTATTAGTAATCACAACCTGATAAAGTCAATCAAGCAGAAGAGAAAATGCACTGAAAAGCATTAAAAATTAAATTAAAGAATAAATGAATTATAAAAAAGAATTACAAACTTAAAAAAAAATTAGTACAAACCCACTAGCAATCCATTGAGGAACGAATTGGACTTGGACAAGGAATATGAAAAACTTATTTAAAAATAAAAACTTAAATTAACTGAGAATTAATTAAAAACTAATCAACATTTACACAATAGGAAATTAGCAGTATAATCTTCTAATATTCTTTATAATTAAGATTCGTAATTAAAGCGACAAAGAAACGAATTACAGTCCTTATCTTAAGGAAGCAGTGGGAACTGAATTTATGATGATATCAGAGGCGATGATAACATATAAATCTATAACGTTTTCATAATCATGCGATCTCTGACACCATGTGGTATGTTTTGAGTTTAATATGGAATTTTTTTATTCTTCTCCTGATACTTTATTTGAAACATTTCCGACAACGCTGTATGCAGCATGATTTACAGGTCAAAAGTACTGTAAAATGTACATAAGCTCTGTTCTTAAATACCTACATGAATGAAAACGTAACATGCCAGATGTATGATTTTTATCTTCTGAATGAAATGTGGGTTGAATAAACGGATCATTGAAAAGCATGAAACGTCTACACATGGATGTAGTATGAGAAATTTTAATCAAAAAGTAATAAGAAGAATTAAGAATTAATGCTTTTTACATAAAATACAAAAGAGATGATAGATAGATGATTTTCCAAAACTGATCAGTTCTGATTATAGTTCTGCAGTGCATTTCACTGAATAAAGAGATACTATATGATCAGTGCAAAAGCAAAGGATATGTAAAAATTAAATTCTTCGTTATATTATTTGCAAATAAACTTACAGAAGTATGACAGATAATTTAAAATTATAAATACTTGATAAATTAGCACTAAACGAAAGAAATAAATGAAAGTTTATTCAAATTTCATTTTACTCAAAATTATCTCTTTAATAAAAATTTTTTTTTAAATACTGTCTATTATTTTGTTTGTGACGGAAACAAGAATCATGTAAATTAACGGTTGTCAATTATTTCTTAAAAATGCAAGTACTTCATTTTTTCTTATTGGTTTATTTACTCTACTCATTTTATATACGTCGACAATTAGACAGATGAATGTAGAAGACGAGAACAAATAATGAAAATTTAAAATAAAATTCAGCTCGTCTTCCTTTTTAATTAAATTACATACTGAGCATGCAGGCTTTATAATAAGATTAAATTGGAAAGATAGATCAAGTAATTTTCAAAATACTGCGAAATGCCTAAAGCATTTCTTATTACCCTTAAAACTGACAGTCTTCCTCCAGAGCTCGTTTTGAATACAAGGCAATTATAACCCTCAGGGCAAGAAAATGACTATTGCATTCAAAATAAACTTTGCATTTTTTATTGTGTTTATTACAAAGGAACTGAATTTACTTCAAACTGAATTGTAATTCTGATTACGCGGGGTACTGTTTCAAGTTGTGTCTGCCTTCCAGCAACATCAACTGTGATTGCATGCATTTGAAACTTTTTATCAGAAGCAGTTATTATCTTTCTGGACAAATGCTTTCTGGTTTTGTTTATTTTGAATAAGAGAAGGTACTGATAAAATTTCTCATTTTTTTCCTTAGCAACGTGAATTAGAATGCTTTCCCACTCATTCTTTTAAATTCGATTTGAAGTAACGCGACCATCCCTGTTTCAGTTAATAAATTTGTTTAGGTTTTTTAGGAAACTAATTCTTACAGGGGGCGTACACAGATTTCGGATTATCAACAAATGCATGCTAAGGTAATTACTAAATATATGCATTAACACAAACAAAAGAGAAATGTATTCAAATGTAGTAAAAGAAATAAATAACACATTAATACTACTGCTTTGTAGTTGAGATACTCGTGATGCATCGCTTAGTCATATCAAACATATATGCTATTTGAAACCGCATGGAACATAGTTTTGGAATGATGCGTACTAAATCTAAAAATTAGGGATTCTTCAGGCATCAGAGTTAACACGATATACTGCGCTTACATATTAAAAACAAATTTTATGACTGGTTTGAACAATTTTTAAACCCAGAATCGATCACTTTTAAATCGTTTCATAGAAAATTCAGTTTTCTCAAACACAAGATGTCCTTAAATTTCGATTTCAATTCTGAGTCCCTTGATAGCGAAGAAGCGTTACATTGCTTTGCGCTCGCTCATGCACCCTATTTAAGAACAGAAGGAAAAAGTCTAATGTGTACACCGCATGACTTCCTTGAACGGAATATTAAATTATACGCACTTTTTCTTGCATTTCATTTAAACTTATTGGATTGAATTAAATCTACTTCTTTGATAGCGTATAAACCACAAAAGAATAAATTCATTCTTTAAAATTTACTATATTTATTAACCATAGCGACACTTTGACGCTAGGTTCACTCAGTAGCGTTACATCTCATGCATTTTATAAATCAGCGTGAGAAAAAATTACAGCATCTGAAGAATTATCTAATCGTTGTCACATGTTCTATTCAAATAATATAATAAAACGATGTATAAAAGAAATTAAACAAACAAACAAAAGATAGTTTTTCACAGACGATTCAACATTTCTCATTCAAATAATTCAGTTCTCGACTCGCGAAAAGGCTAAAATGCATAAAATCTCAAAATCTATATTAGAAATTACGAAGTAAATCTTAAATACTTATTTCTCCGAATAAATTTCGGAATGAATTAAGCATAATTTAATTCGCAATAATAAAGAAGGCGTTGTCTTTGTTGTTGCGAAGCTTAGTTTCTTTAGATTGGCAACAAATCTAGTATTCTGTTTCAAATGTAAACAAATATGGCTGCTATGGTAAAAATAATTAGGTTTAGCAGCATTTAAACAACTTTTAAATTCTTGATAGATTTACAAAGATCGCATTTAGATTTACTGAAGGCATAAAAACCTTAACTGGAAGATTAAGAACATAATTCAATCATTTTTAAAGCAAAAAATGCGCAATTTACCAACATATAGGAATAAAAATACTGAGCTCGCTTAGCCAAGTAAGAGTGTCTCTATATATATATATATATTTATATACTTGCCTGCCATATCCTTTCTAAAACGTTTTCTATTAAAAATAATTAAAGTATTTTTAAAGAATAAAAATTACATAAAATTTGAAATCGTTCATATTTTATATTATGCCCCAAAAGGAGGTTTTTAATGTTCACATACACACACACACACGTTTCGAGAGCATTTGGGCTAATGTCCCTTTGGGCTGAAAATATTTAGAAACAGTACAGCTTTATAATTTCTGATAGACAGCTTACGTTCTGGACATAATTTCTCCCCGTACAGTATTGCCATTGCTCGCTTAGGCGATAAATCAAGTTCCAAATTCGGGCTTCCAGTTGCTCATATTCTGGTGGAGAACTATGCTATTCAAAATTTGATGGCTTTTAGTTACCTTTGTCTTTTAACAATGCGAGAAACATACATACATTTGTACAGATGCTTTATAATTTAATTTCTTTAAATGTAATACAGGGCGGAAATTTTTGATGGCAACAATTAAGAAAGTGATATTATGCTAATAGCGATTCTACACAAAATGGTGTTTACAGACCAGTATCTCTTCTAGGTTAACGCCTGTTTGGGCTAATAAATAGTACGACGGTTCTTAAAAGGCAGAGAAGATAACAGTGGTTTAATGAAAGGTAAAACTGAGGTTCAGCAAATTTCTTGGGATTCAGAAGAATTGTTTGATAAAGATCAATTAAATATCGTTACAGCAAGCAACTTCAGCCGAATGATATTTTAGGAATAATGATAACTACAAAACCTTCGCATACACATATGAAGGAACATGCTTTGCGGAACTTTATTTCATGCAATAATGCTTTTCCCTCAAGAAAATAACCTAAATGACCAAATCAAATTTAGATGCATATTAGTTTTGAAATTATGTCTAGATAAGGATCATTTATTGTTCTCTTTACATAAATAGATATGTAAACGTGTTTCTACAATATTTATACTAATAAATAACGGTCATAAATATCAACATCAGTTTGCTGATGTTGATATTTAAGACGGAGTTTAGTTAGTTTGCTGATGTTGATATTTAGGACCGATATTTATGACCGCTAAGAAATTTTCGTTCGTTTATTTAATTATCCACTTAGAAGAAATGTTTAAAATTATCTAAAGTTTATTGAGAAATGCATATTATATAGTTATACATATTAAAGAAACATATAAAAAATTTTAAACGTAACTAGAAACAAACTTCCGGTGACCTGTAAAAACCCGCCTGCAATGATTATAAATTCCCCTTAAAATTCTGGAACAAAAGCTCTCCTTTTGTTCGTTGGGCAGCGTCCCCATGTGGTATCTCTTTGAAACTCAATTAACCGGTCATGTTTATTCAATCAGAATTGGAGTAGTATCTAGCCTTCTAAGTCTTTTCTTTCATGCTGATTCCATTATAATGGAGATCTGAAAGATGTTTACACGAAACCTCGCATCTTATTAAGCAAGCTTTCTTTAAACCAAGTTGGGTTGTTGAAGATATAAAATTTCTAATTAATTCTTATGTAGATAGTGAAGCAAAACTGTATTCTCATGCGGTAATGAAGAAAAACTTTTTATGATTGCTTAAGATAACAAGTAAACATACATAAGGCGTTATGTATGTAAAAAGTAAATCCTATAAGAAAGCTAAATTTAGGACAAAAATCATGCCCTGAGTTTATTTATTCATTTTTTAATAAATTACGCTGTCGTAAATGGAAAGCTGAAATAATTTTAGGCATCTAAGGAAATGATATCCTTTAGTGCGTCATTCGCTTGCTTTGAAATTCGAAAATATATGCAACTGTCTCATAATTCATTTTTCTTTTTATAATTCCAGGAGGCTTTATGTTTGGTGGCCGTATGAAGCTCTACAGTTTCCAAGAAATTTTGTTGTGCCGTATTGTTGTGACGTATCTCACTTGTCTGACAGTAACATCAGAACAAGCCCACGAAATTCATCGTGGCAGGGAGTGCAAGACTGCGGTTGTCATTGACAAGAGCCTTGAGCACTATAAAGATGACAGTACCATTTCGCTCAGTTTCGCACCCAATTTGATGAAGATCACTTCGGATGGACGGATCCGAGGTTCTTCCATCTCTCTTCCCTAACCACTGACCCGGCGAGAGGATTTTCGCCTCGCCACATATTTAGAGTGCCCCCATTCCTCACGGACACTAAGCATTTGCAAACATCTATGCCTTCTCCTGGACCCTTCGGTACCGCAATAGGCTCCTCTAACCACTATACCGCCTGGACACGCCAAGAAATTTTAATCAATGATGATCATTAAGGTACCCGAAAGATGCTCTATTCTCATTTGCAGCATTTTAGGAAAATTTTAGTTCTAAGTATATTTAGCTTCGAAACTATTATCGATAAAGTTTAGAACCCTATTAGATATTTTTTTGTAATTCTATGCATATTAGATAATATCACACCGTTCTGTACACATAAAAGGTTCAAACGTGTGCAGAAATTACGATCCAAATACCTTTTAATAGATAATGACTGGCAACAGTATTTCCAGTCAATGCAAGACAAATTCTAATATTATCGAGAAATGTTGAAAAGTAAACAGATTTGACCGAGAACTTAATCCAACTAATGGAAAGGACATCCATTCAGATGTTGATTTCGAGTACAGGGGCAGAAGAAAGAAACATCCTTGTGACAGGGTGCAGGCAAGTAAATGCATTCCTCAGAGAGGAATATTACCACGTATGACTTCAGTACAAGATATGCACCACTTATGCATCGGTCATTGACAAATTCTTGAGGCATCATTGTTCAAGAATTTGTTAGTGACCTGATGCATGAGTGGTGCGTCGATAGTTGCAGACCAATCGTTGCTGGTACCCAATTATGCTTTGCTGTATTTGATTCCGTTTAGGTCCTAACACTGAGCAGGATATATTGCGCGATAAATGTGATTTTCTCCAAATCCCTGTAATTGCTATTGTAGGATGCGGATTCGTGCCTGTGAAGTTTTCCATGAAGAGGAATTGAGTTACCATAGCTTCCTGGAAAAGACATATATGAGGATGAAAAGCCTCGGTATAAAAAACGCCATCGATGACTGAAGCTTCTTGAAAGTTGAAGAATTACGTACAATTACGTAGCATTAAACCTCTACTGGAAATATATAAACAATTTATTATAAGGCTTATTTAAATATTTTTGTTCTGAAATAATTTTAGCGTAATTAATGTGGTTGCATCTTTCAACACATGTTTATTACTTTCAAAATTACATTATGAGATGAGTGAATACAGTTTTGTCGCAAATTTGCTTCAGATGGTCTTACGTAACTAAATATTACATAAATAAAAGTAGCTGCAGTTCTAATTCCTTAAATCAGTTCACATTGAAAGAATACTTGACTTTATTTTATTAAAAAATACAAAATCTGTCAATAAACTGTTTGCTTCATTCCGTTAAAAAAGAAGCCTGAAGACTATCCGCCGAAGGCAAAGGTGCTTGTGAGAGAATTGTCTAAAGAAATCTGTCTCTTATTTGCATGTCGAATAGAAAAAACCATGAAAACATACCTTCAACTAGTCTATTCGCCGTGATATAAATCACAATATATTTATGTTCGACAGCTTATGCACAAGGTCAGTTGTGGGCCTGTATATATATATATATACATAACTCATTTTTATGTGGGTATCCTTCAAAAGATAAATTTATAAATTTTCATTATTTTAAATGTGCATTATTATTTTGAGCGGGAGGTTCATTACAAAAATGTATTAAATTAAGAGTGAAATTATAAAACTTTTTCTAATTCTTCTGTTAGTTTTCAACCATAAAGAGGAATACTTTACATTATTTAAGTCAAAATTCACGACAGTTTAACCAGACTGCTTTGTTAGGATGATTTTCTTTTGTTTTTGTGAATTTCCCGTATATAGCTGATTAGTTTACAAATATGATGAAAAGTTATGACTGTAACCACTTGTATATTAAATACTTATAACAGTTTTCAGAATTCATCATCTTTGTTTATTTAATTTAAAAAGTTGATTAAATACTCAGATACTTTCATTCCTAAAACAGAGTCATTTTCACGATAGATTTATAAACCATCATTCTTGAAATCTTTTCGTTTCCCTGAATACCATTTCTCATAACTCCTTTTGTTGCCTCCTCTCAAATATTTAATCAAATTATTCATGAAAACAATGTGCTTTCCACAGGTTTCACAGATGATTCAATTCCAGGACAGTCTCTTGAATTAAAAAAGCATCATATTGCTCAGACACTTGTAAAATTGCTTCAATCGTACTTTAAGCGGTGGGACTTTCACTTGTTAAGCAGTCATTAGGAAATGTCTAACAGTTCCGATTATTTCACTATGAATATTATCAGGAAGGTAATACAGGGGCTGATGGATATTTTAGCAGCGAAAATCGATAAATACTAACAGTACAGCAATGAAATCTTTCGTAGAATGCGAACTGAAATCCTAGGGTTAAGACTATCAACCACATTCTGCTAACACCAAGACGAACAGTGACATAGATTTACATTGTCAAGTTCGATTTTTACTTGCAATAAAAATGAGATGCGGTGAATAAATTTTAAAATAATTGCGTTTTTACATTTATGAACCAAAAGCATTCGTCAGTTTGCCAGTACCTAATTCGTGTTACAAAGAATAGTAAGGACTATGGGTGTAAAGACTTATAAGACATTTTGGATCAAGAAGCAAAGCAAAATTACCTTCACTTTCGCAGAGATTCCAGCAATGGGTCTTCCAGTTTGCTAGATGGACGTGATAATCACTTACACCACGACAGCAAGTTTTGTGAAAATGCAATAATCCCATATAACTCTAGTAAGGAATATGTATGATGTATATAATAATTTATAAATTGATTTGATTACCTTAGAAACTTACTGAAATGGAGTCTGAATGCTCTGTAGAATTAAATTAATGCTGCTTAATACAACAAACAGCTGAGAAGTATTTTTAGGTTCCTAAAGTTAATGCATAAACTAGTTGCTGGAAGCTACAAAATATATCCATTTTAACTTATCACCTATTCATGGACATCAGCAATACGCAACAATGATAGGTAGATCTGATATCGGTGAAGTTAAATTTTGCAAAACAATTTTATAATCAATAATAAAAAAATTCCCTGAGTTTTAATTTACATACAACAGAAACTACGAGGGGAAAAAAGCTCAAATGTGCTTGCCCAATACATTTAAATTTCATATGAGAAGTAAAGTATTGCCGAAATCCTAAAATAATGCCTATGTTTATCTAATAAACTGAAAATAATTTCTATTGATTGTCTAAGCAACACAAATTTTTAGTATTAATAGCTATTCATTGCGTGTTAATATGAATGAACGATTTTGTAACATTAAATTTCCAAACTCTTCAGCAGCTTTCAATTGAAAAAGGAATTTTCATTAACCTAAACAAATAAAGCAAAATAAACATGCTTCATGGCATCTATATTTTCAGTCTTTTCTTTTCCATTTTCACCCGAAGCACATTAACTAAACAAATAATCTCCCAGCATTTCCCACCAGAACTCGATGGAAACATCCAAGCATTCACCCAGCCCTTGAAGACAAAGCTAGATCGCAACTTTCAGCAGTGCTGTTGAAATTTTTGTTGCTCCCCCACAATCCTGTCTCCCTGCCGTTGATGGATGGATGCAATCTAGCCAAATTCTCTTCCAAAGTTTCTTGGTGTGTCGTATTATTTTTTCTTCCGCTCGCTCTCTCTGTGTTTCCTCCTGTCACGGTGCAAATAAAATCAAGCCAGTACCTGATGGAATTTAACTATTTTAATCTAGAACGGCGATTTCTTTGTGATGTTTAAGCTGTCACGATCTGGGAAGACTTTACCCAGGAAATAATATTTGCGAAGTGCGCTGAGGAAAAGCGAGATAAAAACAGAATTAAACTCTTAAAGCTGCTCCTTGGGCGATTTTATAGAGTTTGCAAATATATTTTGTTTTATATCAGATGTAAGTAGGATGCGAGTTGCTATTATATTACTGCTATTTTCCAACTAGTACTGATCTCTATGCGTTAATAATTGTGAGTAATATAAATTAAATACAATATTTTATAATGAAATGCAAAATTTTAAGCATCGTAACTTTCTCTCTTTCATTAATTTTTCTTTCAGATTGAACCTCTTACTAAAAGAAGGCAAAGTGGAAATTTTTCACTCATTATGAAAGCGCTGCGATGCTGAACATTTTAACAACTTTGAGTCAAAATTTTCTTTAATGATATTTAAGGCTAAACAATTGTTTTTGGAAACAAGCAGCAAATTTAACATAAATTTAAATATAAATAAGAATGAATATAATGTTTGAAAATTTAAAAAGGAAAGGAAACAAAGGTTAAGTAATTTTATAAGGTATTTCTCCCGCATTCTTAGCATGCTTTCGTGGCGTAATGATCAGCACACTCGGAACGTAACGAGAGGACCGAGGTTCGAATCCCGCCAAAGTCACTGGTAATTTTTCACGTCTCTCAGCCCCGAAATAATATAATGTCTCTACAGTGGTGCCCGAACTAAAAGGTGGTGAATGATCATTCTTCACCAGCAGGATTTGGCAAATGGGACCCTAATCCCCAGTCTCCCTTTAAAAGGGATAATGTATAAGGTAGTTTTCTAGCCTTCTGAGCATGCCTTCATGGGGTAATGGTCGGCACCATAGACGCGTATTCGAGAGGTCCATGGGTCGAGTCCCGGTGAGGGCACTGTTTATTTTTCATGTCGCATGCTTTGAAAAAACATAATGCGTCTACAATTACAATAATTTGAGATGCAGATCCACTCAAATTTTTGTCTTTATCTGGAATTAATGTAGTTTTAATCAGATTCTAATGTAACCTTAACCTAATGAAGACTCAATCTACAAAAAGTTTGATTTTCCAGTATTTCAAAATCTACTTCAATGTAAGGACTTTTTTAATTCTTTCCTTAATTTAATATTTAACACAGACAGAAGTTTTCCAAATGTCTCTTTAATTTTTATATCACTATTGAAATATGACTTATTTCCGCATATAACTCATATATGAGAAAATAAGTGTATTGGAATATGAGTTATATGAGCTGTATTTTATATTATAATATATACCATAAAATACAACTTCAGCTTGGATTTTCAAAATATCAACTCAAAATCTATGAAAAGTAAGAAAACTGACTCAACGTAAGTACAAATAACATGAATAACTGCTAATTAAATTTTATTTTTAAATACAGGATTACTGATTATAGTGATTCTGATAGCAGGTGAGTAAAACAGGATATTTAGAAACATAAAACAAGTATGCATGTATTAATAAAAATGTTTATTAGTTTATGAATATGAATTTCTAGAATAGCTTGCAATACAAGTAAGGAGCGATGATATTTGAACTACCTCAAATTACAATTATCTCATGATGAACTAGAATAACTTATGTTGAATCAAATGATTTGCGATTATAGGTAATCGTAATTGGTAATTACATCACTGCATAAGTTATGATATATGAGTCTGTTTCTCTGACACACTCTTAGTAATTAGAAATAATACATTACGAACCACATCCAATTAACATTTGGTAGCCTGACTAAAAGTTGTTTAAATTTAAATACTCTGACTAATATGACCATGAAAATAAATAGGAATTTGTCTTAGTAATTTTCAGAATGTCTAATGCTAAAATCTTCTGTCATAAAGCATGATTCATATGCATATGTTAATATTGAAGGCTTTAAAACGGGATCATCTGGAAGGAGAGATATGACGAGAATAATTCCAAATTTAGGGTAAAATATAAATTGGGTAATAATGTCAGCTTCATTCGATTTCAAGTTCATTATCTTGCCCATTTAGTAACAGTTCAATTAATTTTAAATAGAAGAAATCAGAGCTTTGCAGCACTCACTGCTGTAAAAAAAGACTATGATGAATTACTTCCATTAAATGAAAAAAAGTGATGAATTGCTTTTATCAAGAAATGTAATGAAGAAAAACGCTTTTAGATTAAGTAAAAAAGGGACTCTACCATCATTCTTGGGAACTGGTACTATTAATTCGCTAAGGAAATCTGAACTATTTTATTCTTTCTACCATAAAATTTATAAAATTTCTCTTTAGCAGAAAATATCATGTTTCGTACAAGTTGAATCCAAAATTCTTAAACAGGATTCCATAGATGTAATTAGCTTTTGTATGCTTTGTTCATTTTCCAGTCATTTATATTAAAATTTCTCATAAATTTAAAAGTTTTTATTTTTGAAGAAATACGTTTACAATGTGTAATAAAATGAGTAAACAAGTAGCTTATTCGTAATTTATATTTTTTCCTTATTTCATATTTATGTATTGAATCATTTGTTTTACGTTTTCAATTTAATTTACATTTTTATTTCGAAGCTTCCACAAAAAACAGATTGGCTTCACAGAGTTACCTTCTCAGCTTTAAAGATAATTCTAATTCGAGAAGTAATTGATAGTTTATGAGTAATAATTTATTTGAATGTACACTCACGTTTGTGAAAATTGCAACACCATGAAGGACTTACGCGAGTGAGCTGAAATTTTCAGGAAATGCAAAGTAGCGCATGATATGCAAATGATTAGAATTGCAAATCCGTAGCGCATGCGTATGCTGAGCAGCGCCCTCTGAACGGCTGATGGATCCGAATAAATAGACGGCTGTAGCGAGGCGTGTATGGTTATCGGTGGTTATCTGCTAGTGGTAAACGTTAACTCAATCTGTACTTATGCCTCGTCGACGAAAGAGAGCGAGATTTGAACAACTTACAGAGTTTGAACGAGGGAGAATCGTCGGCCTTCGTGAAGCTGGATTGTCGTATCGTGCAGTAGCCTCTCGTGTGCAGCGTAACAGCAGCACAGTGATGCGCGTTTGGAAGCAGTGGACGGACGAGTGTCGGACAACTCGGAAATCCGGGAGTGGACCCCGAAATGTGACGTCAGCTCGCGATGATAGACACCTGGTCCGCATGGCGCGGACGGACCGTACAGCTTCCTCTAGACAATTGGCAGCACTGTGGTCAATAGCTACAGGTGTTTCATTGTGTGCTTCATCAATTCGTAGACGTCTGCTGCAGTGTGGACTGCGCGCACGGACTCCTTTATACAGGATCCCCCTAACGCACGACCATCGCCGCCTGCGGCTACAATGGGCCAATCAGCATAGAGACTGGCGTGCTGATTGGCAGCATGTCGTGTTTTCTGACGAATCCCGCTTTAATTTGTGGTACCATGATGGCCGCATTCGTGTCAGACGCTATGCCGGTGAACGCCACCTTCCGGAGTGCATTATCGAACGCCACAGTGGACGAACACCCGGAGTTATGGTCTGGGGCGCCATAGCATATCATAGACGATCTCAATTGCTACGAATTGTGGGCAATCTGAACAGCAACCGGTATATCCGTGAAGTTCTACAGCCCGAAGCTGTTCCCTTCCTTCAAAGCTTGCCAGGCGCTGTATTTCAACAGGACAATGCCCGCCCTCATACTGCTCGGATTGTTAAATCCTTCTTTGCAGCGCAGCAGGTACAGCTTCTTCCTTGGCCTGCGTGTTCCCCGGATATGTCGCCAATTGAACATGTGTGGGATGTCATTGGTCGGCGTCTTGCTCGTGATCCTCGTCCTGTTGCGTCTGCAGACGAACTTTGGGTACGCGTACAAACGATATGGAATGCTCTTCCTCAGTCAGACATTCAAACTTTGTTTGACTCCATGCCACGTCGTGTAGCAGCACTTATTGCGGCGCGTGGTGGCCACACAAAATACTGATTCTGATCTCTTGTTCTTGTTTGTTTGCTTTGAACATTTAATCATTTATTTGTACCACTACCACTCAACTGTGTATTAAATTGCATTCAATTATGACGATTCCTTCTTGGTGTTGCAATTTTCACAAACGTGAGTGTATTTCTTTCGGGATTTTAAGATGCCTTAAAGCCAATTATTTAATGGTATTAGAGTCGATTACACATTAGGCAAGTAATTATAAAATGATACAGCTTGGGTCAAATATTTTAATGGTGGAGACAGGAAAAATAGAAAAGTATTTTATCATGGGAATTATCATCTCCAATCGGAATTTGATGACTTCTTTAAATGCAAAGCGTTTTGCTAGTCTCTTATATCAGAGCACCATAAGGCCGAAAATGTGACATTGCTTTTCCGCTGCCTTATCTATTCAAAAAACAGATTTGAGATTTTAAACCATATCATTACTATATTTTTTACAAAGAAGTCTCCTAATATTTTTAAGGCTCCAAGGAGATTGCAGCTTTCTGAAAATTTGTTTGAAAGAAAAATTTCAAAAGAACCTAGCTAGGATAAAGTACCAATGCAATTTAAATTAGAGTTTAACGCCTAATTAGTTAGGGAATTACAACTAATTGCCCTGTATAGACTGGTAGCTTTTAGGGAGAGTGTACACAAGAAGTTATCGGAATATCACACTACTGGCCAGTTTTGCATGAGAGACAATAACAGCATTTGGAGTCTGAAGGAAAACTATTGTGATTGTGGAGAATCTTGCTTCCCAAAGATAGCAGGATTCATTAATTTGAAAACGATTTTTATTTTGAACTCGCAAAATCAATATAAAGAATCTTGCTAGTAGCTTTGTTTTATGCTGTGAAAAATCTAACCGAATAGAACAAAATTCACCATCACTTTTTAGCAAGAAATAACCTTTGAATCCTTGTTTTATTATTGAAGAAAATGAAATGTACACTTAAGACATTTTATATGCTGTATATGTGGAAAAAAAAGAAAAGTTTGCCAATGTGAAGAAGATATTATCGAAGACGCCAATGGTCTCTCTGCAACTCAGACACGGAAGCTGTCACTAGGGAACACAAGAATGTTTTAACGTGATACATATTCCTACACAGATATGCCAAAAGAAAAGTTAAATGGCAGACAAATGTATGCAGTGTCTACAGATTCAACAAAAGAAAATTATGACACTAGAAGCATAAGTCAGTATAAGATATATGAAATAGGTATTCGCTTGCGAAACGAACTGTAGTATGAAAGTTTTGATGTACATGAAAGAAAATGAAATGTTAGAAACAGCGGTTAGGTTTCACCAAAACTGGAGAAAAGCGTTTAATGAGAATTCAATTTGGTCAGTCAAGTGCCATTTCTTAAAAGCACATGAAAGAGATCCTGGAAGCTCTTTAAAGATATAGAAAGCACAAACAAAAGTTTTAAACATGAGATTTTGTATTGAGAGATTTGAGAGCAACTAAACAACTCAAAGGTTATGTATTAAAATTTCATCTAGAGGATTATAAATAATTCATTTGGAGTTTTATGGAATTGTTTTCTCTGTTACTGCTCGGAAAATGTCAACGAAAAGTTATAATTTTTGTATAGGGAACATTCTTGAAAGCTTATGATGTTTCTTGAATCTAAATAAACAATTATTTTACTTTTGAAATCTTGACGGTCATTTTTCTATTTCCGTTTTCCCAGCAGAATGCAAATTAGTTCGCGTGTATTTAAGTGAGAGTCTGATATTGTTAAGACATTGAGTGCTCTATCTCTTGAAGGCCACTTTACTAGGTTTGCTATTCTAAGATAAGAGTTCCAGTCTTCGGCGTTCATTATGAATATCTATAGTTTAAGTTCACGCCGGTGAAACGCCAACCCAGCTGAGCATAAATTACTCTGTGTAGCCTTTGGCTATTAGATATTTAAGTATAACTTTACATTTGAATTTCTGCTTTGAGTTCTCGCCACAAATACTGGCGGATTTGTAAGCACCAGAAGGGGTTTCTCTTCATTTTATTCAGTTTAAAATAAAGAGTCTTGTACAACCTTCCTAAGTTTCTGCTATATTTTCAGACATAGCGATAAGTCGCTTTACGTCTCCCAAATGTTGGTCATAGTTTACAGCGAAAGACTTCAAATCTTATAAGCTAATAAACGTTTCTTCTGTAACTAAACAAACCACATTACGTAACATTTTGCAAATACTATGATGTAACTGAATGAAAAGCAGTGCCCAGATTATCCACACATGTTTTGCAGTTGTTTGCAGAGAGGAAATGGACTACAACTTATATTTTTGAACGTATCCGGTAACTATTGGCAGCAAACGGCATGATTTGTTTCATCAAGTTTGAGCTCATTCACGATATCAAAGCTTCAAACGTAATGAAATATGGTAAAAGTGCAGCAATCTCTTTTTTTATTATTTTCCTTCTTATTCACTTAAATAAAAGAACAGAATTCATTTGCGTCATTTCTCGTTATTCAAGGAATCTCAGACTGCTTTTGCAATTTTTTTCAGGAGGTATGATAGAGATATTTAATGGCATGATCCATGAACATACCATTAAATATTTTTGCTGTCTATTTCTGTCCTACGGAAGAAAACTAATTTCAGATAAGAACCGAAAGCTGGTTTTGTTTCTGCTCAGATGGAATAAGAATTTTATGTGACTATCTGACTTAATTCCTTGGAAACTACTTTTAGCAGAGGTTTTGATTTGTTGTCTCATTTATTTCTCAATTCAAAACGGACGAATTTCCTCACCAATCAAATAACTGAGTTCAAAAAGAATTAAAAGGAAAGATAACAATAACTAAGAAGATTTTTAGAGCATTTGATGATATATAGAAGAAACTGAATGATTTAAGTTCAAATGAAGCATAACAACGTCCATGAATTTTGTGATAAATAAGGTATTTCTGAGAATTTTATCATAGTCAAGAAGTGGGTTCCCACAGAACAGAATCTGTTTAAAAGGATTGCATTCAGAGCTGAAGATCAAGAAATTTTAAAAGAAGAAACAAAACAGCATATCGTTGCAAAGTACTTTTCACTGATTTTAAAGCAACATTTAATGGCTAGCAAGTAATTATTAATAATTCAAAAATAGTAACTATTATACTACGCTATATCATATTAATAATTTTTCATTTAGCAGCTACGAATAGCATTTCTTCGGGTAAAAATATTTTATTTCAATTTATGTAAACAGCGGTATTTATAAATGATTAACCAGTTTTTAAAATACCACAATTCAGAAAATGTTACACGTTGAGCAAGGAATGATGTTTTAAAAGAAACGCAAAATATTCAAGTTTTTTTTTCATTTCATCACAAAAATTCAATGTAATATCATCTGGCCACATGACACACTTCTGTATTCAATTTTGATCTCATTTTTGGCTATAAATGTATTAGTAATGCAATTTTTGAACTTGTCAAAGTTTCTGCGAAGCATATAAACAGAGTAACAAAGAACAAAAGATATAAAAGATAAAGATATGAACAAAGATATAAACAAAGAAATCACAAATCGAGATTCTAAGAGGTTACAAGTATTGAAGGCCACACGGTGCAACGTTAAGTTATCTTAGCCCAATCTAGTGGTTTTGCAATAGCCAATTAAAAATTTTGAAAGTGAGATGTAAACGTGGATATTTAAAGTTTATTTTCGCATATTATTTATTATTCCATGGTGATATTTTTTTTAATATTTTATTTTAAACATCCAATGAACTATTATCTCTGTATTTGTACGTACACTGCATTTGTTTGCATAAACTTGCATTTTCTCTCAAAATTGTATTTTGCAATAGACATTTTTTATATATTGAATTAGACTTAATTTGTTTTAGTAAATTTTTATAAAATGCTGCATTTATTCTTATATATGTTCTTGTACTATTTAATTTGTTGCCATTTATTGTATATCTGAGAGTACATTTGTTTAGATATCTTGTAATTCTGAATACTTAGGCTTTAAAATTGAGAATGTAGTATATTGCATTAACGCAACCACCTTGACGCAATTTGGCGGTCTTTTACAATTGGAAAAGAATGATGATATAAGCCGTCAACCACTGCATGTGCAAAATGTTACTTATTATTTATATTTCACATTCTAATTCTGCATTTATCCCGAAAATCAATCAACAATTGTACATACAAACTGTTTTTTCTTTCAGTTGCCCTGGTGGACATTTTGTACTAATTGTTTTAACAACAGATTCACAACATTTAGATTTTAAAACTGAGCTTCAGGCAAAAAAATAGATTTGTTTATAAAATGGAATTTGCAATACAACGAAAAGGGTGAAACAGCTAAATTGAATAATAATCATGAGTACGGTTGCTTGAAGAATTGTTGAAAGCATATTTGCTAGAATTTGGCCCATTCTAAAAATTGGGATACATCTAATCTGGCGGTTGTGATACAACGCCAGTACAGAAAAAAAAACTATAATAGAGTTTTCATTGTTTTGGAGAATTTCATAAACCTTACCTTTCTTAAGTTTAAAAAATACATAAATGCGCATTTTATTCTTTTCCAGATGCAGAAACGCTAAAGGCAAAGTAACAGTTCTATGACGTTCGTAATTTCTTATAGCTCACTATATTGAAAATCTGCAGCATTCCAATCCTGTATATTACCGTAGGCAATAGCAGGAACAATTGACAAGAAATATAAAATAACCTCCAGATGATATAAAATACTAGGAACCACTACAGAGGTATAAATTAATAGACAACGCGCGGAATTTCAATATCATATTTTCCATTTTACTATATATTTCTTTCATTCCATTTCTACAGACGATCGAGGAAAGATCAAAAGTTTCCTTAGGCTTTATTTTCGACGATTTAGATAAAATACTTTTTTGCTTTGTGGTCTGGTGCAGTATTTATCTCTTTTCTTATAGCACAAATATGAAAGGATACATGAATTGAGTCTTTTTCCAAATGCTCTTGCTGACGAATCATTTTCTTGGCCATGATTTTTTGATGGTATTTTAAATCTACATTTGTTTTCAAAATCGCGTTGTCTTTTTATTATCCCTTGTGCATTTCGAAGTTGTCTGATAAAATATTTCTTTTCAGTTACTCTATCACGTATTGTAATCTGACTGGTCTGTCTGTCTCTTTATATACACTGGTGTGCAAAAATTAAGGACGAAGTCGAAAAATTAGCATATCAGCTGAACGAAGAGGCAGAGCGGACAGAAAGACCAATCAGGAGATTGAGTAAGGTGATGTACTGTAGCACATGCGCAGATATGCAGGTAGACGTAATGGGGGAGTATCTGAGTAGTATAAAGCATGTTGTCGGTGTAAGATCAGTATTTCTGGCAAAGACATTGCACGCCGTATAGCAGTTAAAATCATACCGAGTTGCTGCTTCAGCGAGAAATGGCGAATATCCAATCTGTTAGACGACATCTGGATGCTTTTTCCCGAGGTCGAATCATTGGGAAGTTGGAGGAAGGCCGCAGCTGACAAGTGTGGCTGCAGACTTCGGAATTGCTCACAGCATCGTTTCACGACTTTGGAGACAATTTCAAACTACAGGAACAGCTATCCGGGGGTTTAGTAGTGGTCGTCCACGAGGAACCACATCCGCAGATGACCAGTATATTGCCTTACAGGCCAGAAGAAACAGGAGGCAGACAGCTGGAGAAATCGCTAGACACACGATAGAGGCGATTGGACGACCGATATCGCGTTTTACCATGGCCAGAAGATAGCACGGTGGTGGTTTGTTTGCACAACGCCCTGTACGGTGTGTACCTCTAACGCCTGCCCATCGGAGAAGGCGTTCTCTGTGGTGCCGGGAACACCGGAATTGGAGAGACAATGAATGGGGACGAGTACTCTTTACAGATGAGAGCAGATTTAGTCTGAGTTACGATTCTAGACACATACACATCTGGACAGAGCGGGGAACACGCAATAACCCCTTCAACATCATCAAAAGGGACTGTTTTGGAGGTCGCGGAGTTCTCGTTCGAGCAGACATAATGCTTGGTAGCCGGACCGACCTTCATATCTCCCAAGGAGGTTCGTCACCTGGGACTGCTATTGTAACGAGGTTCTTCTTCCTTACATGCGTCTTTTCACAAGGGCTGTGGGTCCTCAGTTCCTCTTCATGGACGACAACACTCCACCTCATCGCACAGTTACTGTCGAAGAGCTGTTGGAGAGTGAAGATATTGAACACATGGATTGGTCGGCAAGGTCTCTGGATCTAAATCCCGTCAAGCATGTACGGAACTTACTAGGGAGACCCGTGGCAGCACGTAACTTATCGCCAGTAACGATTCCGAAACTGCGATTGGTGCTACAAGAGGAACGAGCAGCAGTGTCTCAACAGCTCATTAACAACCACATATCCAGCATGCACAAATGATGTGAAACCTGCCTAGCAGTCAGGGGAGATCATATTCCCTATTAAAGACCGGATGTTTCTTGCTGGACACCCATCACAGGGATGTTTCGGCCTTCAGTCGCATTGCGCTCCAGGCTACTTTTTCAATAAAGTTTCTTTTTGTCCCTCTGATTTCTCTTTTAGTAAGTGTTGCTTACATTACTCATGTCCTTACGTATTGGAGATCTTACGGTATTAAATGTGTTGATTTGGAAAGCTTTTGTACAAAGTTATATTGAAAAAACCGTCTCGTCCTTAATTTTTGCACACCAGTGTATGCATTTATTTGGTCCTTTATATGTACGTTCTTTGTAGAGCCCAGCTTTTTATGCTGTTACCTAACTTTCTTGTCTGACACTGATCAGCCCATGCCCACGACATTCATCATGGTAAGGAGTCAAATGCGCCAGATGTTGGCACGAGCCTTGAGCACCATATAGCTGACAGCCCGACTTTAGCTCAGTTCTGCTCTCAGTTTTGAGAGAGAGCACCCCGGGGATACGGGTCAGAGGGTCTCCTACCTCTCTTCCTCTACCATCAACCTCTAGAGAGGGCTTTTGGCTCGTCTTTTGGCTCGTCTTTGGTTCGTCTTCTTCGAGACTCGAACCCGTGTATTTCGGTACGACACTCAGAGTTTCTAACCACTATCCTGGTTAGGCGGCTGTTTACTGTTCTGCAAATAAAACAGTATATGAAATTAAGCACTACATGCTAATGGCATTTTGAAAGTGTTTCATCAAAAGCGACAAGACAAAAATAATTAAACTCGCATGGGAGCAGGGGAATTCCTCAACATCGAATGATTGCTGGTATCAGTTCTGAGGAGAATTTTTCAACATTTTTAAAGATTTGCATCGACTGAAAACGAAGCCAAAGGAATTAAATAAATTTCAAATGCAACTGGCGGTGATGGATTTTGAACATTGAAATAAGAAGAAGGCCAAAGAAATAACGGCACGGCAGCGTCCAAAAATGAAAAATGAAGATTTGGTCAATTTTACACTCATGTCCATAAATTAAGGATAATGCAAAATCTGGCAAAGGAAGAGTTAGAAGCAAAACAAATTTGACTTATTTGTAAAGCTTATTTATTAAACAAAAGGTAAAGAGCAAAAAAGATGCTATATGTTTGATATTATTAAAAACATTAGCGATTTTTTTCCCTGAAGCAAATTACAAAAAAAATACCTATTTACAAAAAACCAATATTACATGGTTGGTATGATTGTTAATACATTGTATGTCTCCCAGACGATGCAATACAGTCCGTACAACGTCTAGGCATGCTGAGTATCAAATTATCGATCTGATCTTGGGGGATATTACACCACTCAAAAAGGCAATGCTCTGCGAAGTTCCGGTAGACATGTAGGAGGAGGTTGAGGGGCTGCAAATCGTCGGGCAAGCATGTCCCACACGTGCTGTACTGGATTCAAGACCGATGACAATGCTGGCCAGTCCATACGGCTAATATCGTCCGATTGAAGGCATTCGCTTACGATGTTTGCACTGTGAAGACAGGTATTGTTATCCATAAACACAAATTGTGCGCCCATGGTGCCCCGAAACAAACATGTTGTTCCAGAATGACGTCTCGATAGATTTGCATTGTCATGGTTCCAATTTGAACATGTAGGTCAGTTCTGGAACCCAGAATAATGCCACCCCAAACGAGCACTCCTGCATCACCGTAACGGTGTCGTTCAATGATGTTTTCTTGGTGGTAACGGGTACCTGGAGCTCTCCATATGAAAGTCCGTCGAGAATCAGGCTGCAAGATAAACCTGGACTCGTCGGAAAACATCACACAAGCCCACTGTTGCGGTGTCCACAATGCATGCTGTCTATTCCAGGCTAACCGCAGGCGACAGTGAGTTGCAGTAAGAGGAACGCATCTGACAGGTCTACGAGCATATAGAGCAATCTGCCCTAAGCGTCTGTACACGGTCTGCCTTGAAAATGTCGTACCAGTGGCTGAAGAGAGCTGACGAGACAGGTCTGAGGCTGTGCTCCGCCTGTTTCTTTTGGTAGTAACTGCCAAATAACGGTCCTCATTCGGCATTGTAGGGCGACCTGTGCTGTAACGTCTACTCACATTACCATCATCTTGGAATTGTTGCCAAAGCCTGGAGATGACACTCTGGGCAATTCTAAGTTCGTCTGATACTTCCAGTTGGATACGCCCACATTCCAAACGGCCGATAATTCTACCACGTAAAAAATCATCCCAATGCCTCCTTTGTGTCATAACTATTCGGTGTTTGCACTGAAATGCTTATAAAACGCCTGCGAACAATTTTACTTCTTTGCCTGTATTCCTTATATATCACTCTCTTACACTCTCGTCATTGTGACGTACCATCGGTGTCATCTGGTTACTTCCTGAAAGTTGCATATGATTCTTGTAGTTGTGTGTAGTGATTTTACAGGTGATATATTTATTTTAGAGTTCGATTTCCGCGTGACTCCGGATTATCCTTATTTTATGCACATGAGTGTATAATACCAGCCAAAGCCGAGTCTGAAAGCAACGATACTAAGAAAGACTATACAGCGCCTAACTTTAAACTAGTACGCAGGCAAGCTGTTATCAGTAAATATTTATTTCAAGAGCTAGAAACACATTGTAGCGTAATGTACGCATT
>KK115825.1:787632-823250 GCA_000611955.2 Stegodyphus mimosarum | reverse complement strand
CGACGACAAGCTAGAAGTTCCGCAGCTCATAATCTTCATCAGAAACATCAGATTGCTCATTCCTTGAAAGTTTGAATAATCATTCTGTTACCCCATCCCGTTACTAAGGCGTGGAAAAAACCTGTTTCAACCACACCTCTCTTATTTCGACATAACCCTGCAACTTATAAGGCGACGTACTATAACTTCTACTATGTTTATCAAAATAGCAAATCGTTGATAGAAATTAATCGAAAAGAACTGTAGTCGGAAATATTTTTATCTTCATTTATTCCAATTTTTAATTTGAATTACTTTCTCTTTATTAGATAAGCATTTTCATTCTTCACATTTGTGATTTTCAGAAAATCTGAAAATCCCTGTTGCGGATACAGAAGAAAAGATATCGTGGATGCTAATTTACTTAGATTTGGTCACCTAGGTCTCCTGCCTCTTCCCAGCGGGTAAGATTGCAAAAACTTATAGCATTATTCCGTTCATGGACATACAGTGCAAATACATAGCACGTCTGGATAACTGTTGGAAAATACGTAAATCAAAACCCGGGAGGGCACAGTTGATAATAGATTTCTCGTTTTTCTTGCTATGAAAAATCTCTTTAATTCAAAGAAATTAAACTTAAGCATTTTACGTTCTTTCTTCGGTAACAGTAATGTCATCGAAACGAAAATGGTCTAAGGAACGGAAACTTTTATGATTTACTTAAAATTATGCTGATATTTTTAAAAGCTGTATAGAAAAATAATAGCAACTGTATTTTTTTTTGTTAAAGAAACTTATTGAATTAATGAAAACAAATTTAATTCCGCTTCGCGGCTTTTTCTCACAAAGAACACGGAAATAAGTTATTTACGATTCCCGCGTTTAAAATTATATCTGATAATTTGTCTCAGTAAATTTTGAATTAATACTGAACATTCAAAGCAAAGGAAAGATTTATCAATCATATCACTGACATCCGACAGAGCGATTTCTTTAAACCGGCTGAGCACCAGTCCTCTTAAATTATGATTCTTATTTCTTACAGGACTCTCAAACTCTTATTTTTAAGTGTTGTCCTTAAAGCTGTTTCGAAAAATTTAAATGGTTCGCATAACGAACTGCCATTGCAAAAACAAACTTCATTCGTGTTTTTTCTTCAATTACATCTTTCATTTTGAGAAATAGTCGAAATAGAAATTCTTCTGCTATTAAAAAATAATTTATGAGCAAACAACGTAGAAAATAAAATGCGGATTATTATCAGAAACTGTTGAAACGCGATAAAACGCTTATAAATATAAGGAATTGTTGCAGGTACTTATCTTAAACAAGTCGTACTCCATAAAATTTTACCACAGTACTATAATGTTAAATCATATGTATTTGATTATCATTTTTCTTAACTTATTTTGAATTAAATTAATATTATTATTCCAAAGGGGCTTTGTCCCTGAAGGACTATTATTTTCGTTTCGGCATTTTGTGTGGAAAACATTAAACGTCGATTCACTTTTCAAACTGTTGCCACCAAATATTATAGCCCTGTACTATATTTAAAGAAATCAAATAATGAAAAATGTCCATAAATGTAGGTATGCTTCTCGCATTGTGATAAGAAGACGGTACCTAGAGCCGTCGAATTTTGAATGACGTAATGTTGCTGCGAATATGGGACATCAGGAAGCCCAATTTAAAATTTCGAATTTGTTTTATTATCGATTTCATACTTTGTAAAACTTTAACGAATTAACAAACTTAAGGATTTCAAAGCGAGCAATGGCAACGTTGTACAGAAAAAACATTTTTAATTCCAGCGCGTGAGACTGCGTATTTGAAATTCTAAAGATATGCTCAGGTTAAAATTGTTTTGCGATATTGTTCTTATAACTAAACTTTATGGTTTAAGTGCGAAGAACATGATATTTAATAAATAAAGATAAGACACAAAATGTTAAAAAACACCCCTTTGGGCGTAATTTAAAATCTGAAACCCTTCAGATTTTCTTTTTTTATATGATTTTTGTCTTTAGGCCTAAGTAGAATAATGAATACAAATTTTACCTTTCTCTCTTAACGTTCTGGAGCGAAGTAGGTGATACAAAAGTGTTATTTAATTATGAATCAGTATCATATTTAGCAATTTTAATTAATTTAAAAAAACTTCTATGATTATTAAACGGTTCAAATAGGCGGCTGTTGAATTTCGTAGATATGCCATCTCTTCGAAAATGTCTAGATTCGTTTTTCAATAAAAATTTACGAACCTAAACTTTTTCTAAGAAGCTCCTTGAGGAAAATGCCAGTCTCTTAACATGAACAATTTGCATATGAATTTATCCTATAGAGCAAAGACAGATAGGCCCAGAGCAGTGAAAATTTGAACATATTTTGCTCGAATCAAGTGACACACATCAAGGCAAATTTTTTAGATAAATGATATTTTGTCGATTTTTTGCAATTATCGTAGATTAACGAGCAAGCTAAAAACATCGAAAATTTTATTGTTTCCAGTATTAAATAGTAACAGAAATTTTTAAGTTAAATATATGTCAATTGTTGTAACGTAATTTATTAAGTTTTACTATTTTTCTATATAATTAGTTTTTTACCACTCATTTCAGTTTTTGCTATAAAAATGTATCTCTATAAAAAATTAAACCTTTATAAATTATGAAACGAGCTTTGGGATTCTTTTAAATCAAAAATAATCAAAATTTTAATTATGTTATTTTCTAGTATGTTTCGAAATATACTATTCTGTGACTTTTAGCGGAAGGGAAGTTCTCGGTGTTGCTTAGGTAACACATGATTTCCACTGGAAATATGGTCTCGAGGATATGATGTCATTATACGTAATAACATGTTTTATTTCCTTTCAAACAGATTTATCTAATATTGATTTTATTAATTTATTAAGTAATAGTTTTTTTCTTGCAGAAAAAGGAATTTCCAAAGAAAAAAAGTCATGCTGTAGAAACTTCGGTCCTTTGATTAAAAAAAATTATTTTAATTATATTTTATTTAAAAAATTATTTTGTAATTAATACTTATTTCATTTTATTGTTCTATTTTCTCTTTCCAATTACAGTGCAAAATAATGTAATTTATGAACTAACCGTCGTTTAGAATGATTTTTAACGATATTTGCCAGACTATTTAGAATTTTTTCCTATTTCATAAAATCACTAGAGGTATTCGGTCTACTCCGAAAGTTCGCTTCACAAACGGATAATGCTAAAAAATTTCCCCGTCGTTAAAACTAAATAAAAAGAAAAATTCTTTTTCATTGATGAAAATTAAACAGTATCCTCAATCAAATTTTAGACGCATTAGTGCAAAATTTCAGAAGACGAATATCCATAACATGTTTTCGAATGTATACCTGTAAAATATTCTTTATATGCCCAGTATATATTTACTTAGCACTAATTCCAAATTCTTAATGTTAGAATAGTAAAATTCGACAGGTTCTAGGTTTTCCAAATAAATTCAATACGAACCCTAACTCACATTTTTCACATCCGCGGAATATATCTGAACGATTAATTTTTGGCAATATTTGTTCGGAATGGATTTTAACATGGATGCTTTCAATGGATCAATGTTTTCTTAAAATATCACTTCTGAATGATTAGAACTTTTACAAAAATCTAATAAAAATATTGAATTTCGCATATTTATGTTAAAAGAAGCTAATGATTCCAGAATTGTTTTATTAAAAGAAAGCCTTTTTATAATAAAAACGGGATTCTTTTAATCCCTTTTTTATGATTTTTAGCCTTTTTATTTACGGCAGCTTTTCATTAAGTTGACCCATTGCCAACTCCTGAGAAAACAGTCTTTAAACTGAAACTATTATCTGTTACTAAATATTGAGAAAACATTCTTCAGGCTGCAGACAAAAACTATTACCTCTTACCAATCATTTGAGACATATAACAGTACAATAATTATGAAACAGCCTATATCATCGATTCTCAACCGATGATACGCAAGAGAGAAATAGGTGGTACGCAAAGAAAGAAAGTATTTTTACCAAATTAAATTCAAAAATCTCCTGAAGAAAAGGACAATTGATAGAAAATTCCTGTGATCGATCTGTAACTGATGATTTTAAAAATAACACACTTTTAAACTCCTGGTTGAACCGAAAAAAATAATTTAAAGGTGTTTCGAATAAAGCTATCGCATTTTTATTGCCTTTTTGCACAACCTATTTGTGTGAACAAGGATTTTCTTCCATGCTATATTTAAAAAATAAATAAAGCAAAAAATTAAAAATGGATCCTAATTTACAGTTAAAGCTAAGCGAAATAAGAAAGTAATAGGAACATAAAAGAAATTGATCTCTTTTAAACAGGCCCAAATTTCACACTGAATTTTAGAATTAAAGAATTATAATTTAAATTTTGATAATTAAAATGGCAACCAATTTTTAATCTAATATTTTTACGTGTGCACACTTAATACAAATGGCCAATAATTTGTGTAAACTGCAAAATACATTTTTTTAATATTTCAATTGAGAAATTGAAAAACAAATATTGTAAAATGTACTGGTGATACTAAAGTTTTTCAATTTTTGTTTAGAATGTACGCGTTAGTCAAAAGGTTGTAAACCGCTATATCTCTCCCTCTTATAATCGATAAAGCAAGTAGATGTCTTCGCAAAAGTTACTATTTTACTATCCTCTAAGTTCTTGCTATGTTTTCCTGAATTTCTGTAATGTTCTTAGATATTTTCCTTTATGGTAAAATTTTAGTTTAGATAAATCGAAACAGTCCGCCAGTGTCAAATGTGTGAAATAAAATGCGAATTAAAAGCAATTATCGTAGTTCTGATCTCACTATTACTTTAAATAAATGGATTTGATTTTAACTTATTTATGCTAAAACAGTTTAGTTCCCTGGCCAACCGCTAGCAGATGTTGCGTGTCTGTAGTCAAAATACAAGAAGCTGACTAATAAATAAGGAGAGCAAAGTTAATCTGAATATAACTAACAAATTTTACTTTCATTTTTTTTATTTTCTTCTTTTCACTCTTTTGAACTGAACTGCAGATTATCTAAAATATTGTATGACTGTATGGGGTTTTACTTGATCTGTAAGTGATAATGAGTCTAAAATTCTCTATCAGACATCAAGCGAATTATCACTGCGGCTGAAATAAGTGGAGGGTTTTAAATAAACAGAATTTAGATCATAAATGTACTCTTTTTGTAAACAATATCAGCCATAGGTTGGGGGGATATAACTAAGCAGAACCTTGGAATTCAAGTTACAATGTGGTCTAGTAATCAAAACCTACACAATTTAAACGTTCTTGAAGCTGGCACAGTAATTCTAATTGCAGCGCCAGTGTCGGCAAAGATTTAACGCAAAGCCGAATAATTTCAATTACCTGAACTGGCAGGAACAAAACGTAAGGATCCAAATTGTCATAAAGATCCAAATCAAAATAACTAGATTTTTTCAAATAATAACCCTACAATTGAAAACAAATGACAAGCTGTAAGCGAATTAATATTGCCTTAAAAACAGCCAAGATAAAAATTTCATTGCATTTATTTCTTAGGAACAGATATCTGTCACAAGCTTGGAAAAGGAACACCTTCATCTCTAACAAAGGCTAAAAAGACAGTTTATAAATTTATATAATATGTAACATGTCCTATATACACGCATAACTAGAATACAAGAAAATGTGTTTACCTCAGAAAGCATTTTAAATGTTTTTTAGTGTACAACAGTGTTCACTTTCTCTTCAAATAAAGTGTGGGCCTAAAATGTTTCAGATAATTTATCTCTGCTTCTCAATAATTCAGTTATTACTTGTAACGAATTTATTTCCTTGGAGTCTATCTCCTTTTATTTCTTTTGGCCACGTTATTTTTTTATATTTAGTTTTGTACCTCATTGGATAATTTAGATGCAACTCTCGTCGATATACTGTCAAGGTTCTTCTTCTCAGTAAACACAAATAGCCTAGAGAGTTGTGCCTGTGAGAAACGTAACTAAATGCATGATACACAGCAACGACAACGGAAAACTAAGAACTCTTTGATCGATTCTTTCCAATTTTTGACTTATCTTTATTGTATATATTTCTTGACTTCTGCCCATTAACGAATATCTGCTAGAAATAGTATAAGGAGAATTTTTCTACTATTGTGGATACAAATGTTTTGTTTCATTTATTTATTCATATTATAGAAAATAAAGCATCTTGCTGTTTTTGTTTTAACCTTACCGTTATTTTGTATTGTAATCCTTCGCTATATTGCCATTAAGGAATATGAGATTACTTCATTGTTAAACTATTTATACTTTGGCAGAAAGTAAAGAGTTCCTCCAACTATAAAATAGAATGTTCACACAGAATGAAAAAGTTACATATTGAATACATTTTAAAGTAAATTAAAAAAAAAATTAAACGGAAGTGAAAAAAATATGTAAGTAAAGGGGAACGAAGAAAATGAAGGTAGAAATGTATATATATAGATGTGTGGGGTATATTGTCAGCGAATAGCCAGCAAGATCTGACGTATCTGAGTAGCAGCCAATTCAGCGCAGCGCGCAGTGGAGTAGAGACGACTTCCAGACGTGGAAAGGAAGGGACGTGCCACCTCTTCAAATCTAGCCCGTATGGAGAATTCTCATCTTGGAACTTCATCATATGTCAGGCTCAATCAGGATTCTCTGAGGATATGGCAAGAGCAGGAACGAATTACCCTGCTGAATGCCAGGAAAAACACAAAAGTATCAAAGCATCAGCGGGCGTGTTCTTCGTAAGCAAAGCTCATGAGGTCTGACAGTTGCTGGCCATGCAGAACTAGACGACTCTCAAGGACCAGGCAGACAGCTGTGATGGTAAGACGGCGTTGACTTCGAGGAGGTTGTTGGAGGAATAATTTTCTGGCTGAGCTATAGAAGTCCACCAGCATCTGTGAATCCCGATGTTGTTCCGATATTCGACAATGAAATCGAAACTGTGAACTGTTAATTATTACAAGAATTATCCGTGGACTAAGATTACTCATGCGGTTATTGTCTCCTTACGTCAATTTCATCTGTCACCAGCTATAAGGTTCATTTCATCTTTTATCATTTTTTCATTCTATCTTACTAAATTCATAAATAAATTAGATTAGTTTATATTTATCTTGTGCTCTATATGCGTATACCCCTACATATATGTCTAGATACAATAAATAAAGACACACGATTTCAGATGTATTCAAATGCAAATTAAGACTGCATTATATAAATAAATTTTGGGAGAATTATAAAGAGAAACTCCAACGAAGTTAGCTGCATTTTTCTTATGTAGTTTTTAAAAAAGAAAACTTTCGGATTACCGATTTTAAAAGGACTTATTTTGATTAAGACTTTACTTTGATCTTCAGATCAACGCATCAGCCTATTCGGCTCTACACACGCCTGTTCATTTTAAAATGTCTTTTTCTTCCTAACTACCTAGAAACGTTTTGTTAAATTTTTTATATTATAAAATTCCTTTGGCTAGCAGTTGAACTGGATTTATCTCTAAGTATGTAGCTTCAAAATTTGAATAATAAATTTGATAAATTTTTCAAATTATTCAAATAAATTTGAATAATTTGAATAAATTTTTAGCAAAATCTTGTAGAGTCATAAGATTATTTCGAAGCAGGAAACATGAAAAATAAATGCCCTCGCCGGGTCTCGAACCACGGAAATTTCGAATACGCGTGGAGCATGCTGACCACTACACCATGAAGGCATGCTAAGAGGGCCGGAGAAATACCTTATATACACCTCTTTTAAAGTCGCCAAATCCTGGTGGTGAAAAATCACCTTCTAATACCTTTTAGTTCGGGCGCCACTGTAGAGCCATTAGGTTATTTTGAAGCAGGAAGCATGAAAAATGAGAAATGCCTTCTCCGGGACTCGAACCACGGACCTCTCGAATACGCGCCGAGCGTGTTGACCACTACACCACGAAGGCATTCTAAGAGGGCGGGAGAATATAATCTGTGTCATAAATTAAAACTGTGTTTGTTGAGTAATAATTTCATAACGAAGGTTATATGAATGAGAAGCATTTTCATTTCTTGCTTCATAGCAACAAATATTCTAAACACATTAAGATCATTTAAACTTAAAATGAAATCAAGTATTTTAAAGTTTTGTCCTTTCTCCTTCTTCTGGCCCACCAGCATAATGTTATTAAACAGTGGTAGTTCGGTCTAAGGTTCGAATCCAAAGACTGTAGTTTCGCGAACCATCAAGAAAGTTGATTTAGTGTTTGTACAGGACGACAGAAGAAAAAGAACAGACTGGCCCATGGGTCGTGTAATCTAAATATACCCAGGAAAGAGCAACAACATCAGAGTGGCGTGAATAAAAACGTCTAGTGGTGAACTGTTAAGACCAGTTCAAAGAATATTTCCAATGGAGATAAACAATAAATAATCTATCTTCGAGCTCAAAACTAGTGAATTATTCATATTATCGGGAAATACTGGAAAAAAAGATGACTTGGTAACTGTTACCAAAGACTATCAACCTGAAATTTCTAATACAAATATTCAGTTTAGTAGATATGGTAGAAAAATTGTTAGGCCAAAGAACTTTAGTTAATTTTGTTTTTATTACTACTATAAATTGTTTTCACTTTTCTTCATTCTTTTCTTTGAATTTGAATTTTGTATACAGATTGATTTTATTCGGCTTACGTGAACTAATCTATTTTCTAGTATTTTCAGAAAAGAATTTATTGCCTGTTGTTTAAAGAATGTAAGTTTGGAGTATATTAAGTAAGTTTAAAATATTCAAGATATTTGTTATGCCTAGGTAAAGTTGTCAATTTGTGGTAATTGGTAAGTTAATTGGTAATTGGTAATTGGTAAGTTGTCAATTGGTAAGATTTAAATTTCTCATCTTATATTGCTATTTCAATTTTCACTTCCTACTTATTGTGATTTTCTAATACTTTGTCAAAAATCAAAAGGTGGGGGAGATGTTACAACTCGAACGCGAAATGAGCGAAAGTTTCCCTTCTGCCAGTGCCAACAGAGTCGAAAACAAACTTTGAAATATGAGGTCGGTTACTCGACTTCTCTTAATAGAATTTGATTCGAATGGAGAATTACACTCATCTTTAGATTTAAAATTAATCTTGAATTATGTAAATACTGTAATATAACAGGTGTGCGTAAATAAAAAGTAATTAAGACTTATTTTGAGTTATGATTCGAGTTTGAATTGAACTTCGAAATCGAAAGCTCTTCCAAAGAGAGCCATCTGCATTTTAGAATTCGTGGATTAAAAATTACAGTATGTATGCATATCGCTTAACTCAAGAACAAGTAGCCGTAGAACTTTGCAATTTCGTATATGGAATTACTATAACATTTAGCTGTGAAACTCCCTAATTGTTGCAATCGTCTGCACCAATCGTATGCATATAGTTCCACTCTATTACCTTTGGTCGGTGAGCTTAGTATTTTGATTCGTATATGTTGCGAAATTGTGCATTTTTGCTTTAAAATTATTGAATTATGTGGGTTTCATATTCCAGTTAAGGTTTTTATAACTTTAATTAATCTGCATGCAATAGCTGTAAAATTATCAACAATTTAACAGCTTAAGTGGCGAGTTAAGCCCAACGAATCGCCATTTGTTTACATTTGAAACTGAGCAGTATACTGAATTAAGTCAATTTCTGGACCTTCAATATCTTTTTGACCAACGTAAACGTTTCGTTTTGTGCACCGAAAATTCTGCCTCCTTGCCCGCTGTCCGAATTGCTTGTTTTTGCGTACAAATTCTAAATTTAATTGTGAAAAAATTTTAACTGTATTTGAAGTTTCATGTTTTTCTGTATTTTACAATTTTTAATGAAGATGTTTCGAGTTTTTAGTTATTTTTGCATTGCCGCGAAGTGTCGCAAGTTAAATGAATGAGAAATCAGCAAAAAATGCGTGTAATTTAATACGCATACAAGAAAGTCATGTGGTGCCCACATCATATTTTTTTATTATTGTTTGTACAAATGTTATGTCATAGCTGTAGTCTCTGATGGCGTATCTTACTGAGTGTAGAATACCTAGAAAAAGCTTTAGTTGTACGGATGAAAACTTTACGTTTACGATTCGTATATTTGCGGATATGATATCCGACATCATGGCACGCTCTGGGTAATTAATACTGAAGTAAGCAATTTAGTTTACAAATTGGTTGTTCCTAATTGAAAGATGAAAATCAAATTACATTAATTTTTAAATAAAATTTAACTAGCTACAGAATTCGCAGACACGAAGAAAACGTAAAATTTGCTTTCGAAGTTCTGAACTTTCGTTCATCTTGCAATTTTATATTTCAAATTTCATATGTAAATGAACTACTTGCAAATTTTCATTTGGGGACAGTGTCTTTTTCCTTCGCCTTAAAAGATTTAAAAATAACTCATAGGGGCATTTCGAGTCCTTTACCTTTGACATCGTATTACAGTAGCAGCGACATCGTTCTGGAAACATATCTCTTTTTTCATTCATTATCTAGTCTGCCTATTAATAAAAAATTTAAATGAGATGTCAAAAGAAAATATGCAATAGCATTCACCTTACTCAAATTCTATATCTTTTCAGCATTTTTTCGATGAAATATTCTATATTAATAATGAAAATTTATAAACATTCAATAATTTATCTAGTTATGGAAATGGCTTGCTATTTGTTTTCCAGTTGTTATCAATATCTATTTAAATTTTGATCCAAGTCTAAATAATAAAATTTGAGATTTCAAAATTTATGTTTACTTTAATCTACAATATATGTAAATCAGATCTGTACTTAAAACCATGCCCACTTTTATCTAAGGACTTTATTTTAGTTTTGCAAGTTTATCATTAAGTTTAACTGAATACGTAAATAAAGTCAAATAATTATCTGTACATCAGCAACAGAATATTATTCAATTTTATTTTCAATTATAATAAATTCTTGATGTTCCCGTTCCTGATCAGTACTCATGATTTGCTTAGCATCTCTGATCACAGAAGTAGAATATATTTCGTAGATTGATTCGGTGTTACTGGATCAGGGCAATTATATTTTACATCCTTTCAGAGACTTTAATTACAACTGAAAAACGTATTTCTTATAGAAGTATCTTAGTAACATAACAGGATACTACATTTAATCAAAATATGTTATGTAATGGAAGGAAAACATTTTTATTGCACAGTGATACAATCTTTAGCTTTGTCTCCTTAGGTATCCATTAAAAGGCGCCATTCATTCCAACAAGGCTAAAAATTTAAATCTTACATTAAGCCATTCATATTATTGTAGCAATATAAGGCGGGGTATGTAGAAAATAAAATAAAAGAATAATAATCTTTTCTCTGGTGTTCGAAAGACATCTAGATATCTTGGTGATTTTGTCAAGTGAATTCAAGCCTTGCAATTCCAACCCTGTAACTCCGTCGGGAGTTTTGATAAATGGAAGTCTCTCACAAGATCATTTAACTGTTTGGGTAACAAGATAAGGCTCTCTACTTCATGGAAATGATAGTTCATGTCTAATGTTGAACTTTCAGCTACATCATTTTTCAATTTTTCTTCACTGTCTAAAGTGAAAGTTTTTGGAGACTTCGGTACTTGCAGTTCATCATTATAACCAACTAATCGTACTGTTGGATTAAGGTTTTTTTCCCCTTATTTCCGTCCTAGAAAGAAAATCCAATCCAAACTCTCTTGAGAAGTTAAGTTCACATCATGTACTTGTTGTTTTGATTCCCACTACATTAATGATACGAAACATAACGTATATTTTATGGTACGTATGTAGTCTCTTTGATGTTCTACATTAACGTTTGAACAACGGTTACCATAATGATATTTTTCAGGTTAGAAAAACATTTTTGTGATTATCAAAGTAAAATTTAAACTAAATTTTCGTCATTTTCCATTTGGAAACTATCAAAATAGTACTTAACCAAAGTTGACAAATTCTTATTACATATCCCAAATTTAGAATTAAAATTTCTCAGAAAGAGAAAGGATTGCAACGTTCTTATCAAGATATTCTTATTTATCATGACATACATAAACATTCATAAGAACAATAATCGAAGGAAAAAGTCCAAATTTATACATATTTTCTTTCTGAATTTCAAAGTTTCGTACCTAATGTTCATACCAAAGTTCGTCCCTTAAGTACTTTCGACTCGTCACATATTTAGAATGTGAAAACGCTACGCATTTACAGCATCCTAGCTTTCTCCGAGATTCGAACCCGCGCCCTTCGATACGGTAGTCTCAGTCACTAACCACTATCATATTGCGCGACTAGCTCTACGGAAGCAAAAGGTAAATGCTCTTCAGTTCTTCAATCGAATAATGAAACAACAGAAAAGTATTATGTGGAGGGTCGAATTGTTGAATAAGCTGAATCTGACTGTACGTCAAACCAATTTTGGTTTCATACAGTCTTTGCAATACTCTTCGAGAAAAGTCCTTTAATGTATAAAACGTATAGATTATGGTTACCTCATAGGTATTGCCCCATTTTACTATATATTACTCTCAAAGAGATTTAACAGATCTTAAATCTCCTAAGTAGAGTTTTCACTTACAATAATATGTCATAACTGTAGAGCCTACCTGCGGTCGAGCGGTAAATTCACTAAACACTGGTAGTTTGATACAGGATTCAAAGGCCAATGAAAGGACAGACTGCATAGGTGTTTCCGTTGTTTTTCCCATGCTTAAGCTAATTATGAGATAGCCTTCCTTTGAAAGTCTTCCCCGAAGCAATTCCTCCCTTTAGGCAGATAGCCCTCAAATGCTTTGCCATAATCAAATATAAAAAAACTAACTAAATCAACGATAACAGCAGTATAATGTTAATGAACTCCTTAATTTACATCATCAAAGTATATTACTTCTATTCAAATATTTAATGTGTGTTTTTACGCTAACACATGTATCACGGTAGAAATAATCCATTTAAGTGAATTATTTGCATGAGTTTTTGTCACTGATGTGACTATTATTGTTTTTTGGTCATTTATGTGAATCATTTACACCAGTTTCTGTCATTGATGTCATTGTCATTGTTCTTGGTCATTTTTATGTATCATTTACATGATTTTTGTTTGATTTTGCTTACATCAGTAATTACTCCATATAAATTTATGTAAACAGAAGAATGCAAGGATAAATAAATATGCAGTGAAAAGGAATTAATGTCAAACACTTTTGTATTTTTAACAATTGAAAATATTTGCTTCCCCTTGAAGAGATTACTTATGACAAATTTTAGTAATTATTTTTATTGATTTTATATATATACACACATGTACCAAAGCCGTAGTGCACGTAATTGTAATTTTACCTCATAAATCTTAATTTTTTACCTCGTAAAATATGAACTACTTTCTCATGCTTAAAACGAACTTTAATCTTACAACATTTACTTAACTGATTAATGGTTCCAAAAGAGAGGAAGTGCCAAATACAGATTTATTGAGGTTAAAAATTTTATATTCGACATAAATCAATGCCATTATATGATTCAGTTGAGCTAAATAAGAAATTCGCACCCAGTAAGATAAGAATATGCATATTTAAAACTAAGCTTTTTTCTTTAATAATTATAACCGAATTAGTCTATAAAATAAATAAGATGCTGTAAATGCAAGATATTTGAGAAAACAAAATAAAAAAATGAATTAACACAGTAAATCTAATTTATAAATAATACAGGAAATAAATAATAAATAATGTAATTATTAGTATTGATTCAAAAATCGTTTATAGGAAAGAACAAATGTAGCATTATTATTATATAGCTTCAGTTACTGCACAAGTTCAATTTTAGGCCGATAAAATAAAATAACATTATACTCCAAAATGCTAAATTCCATAAAATCCTCTTTTAGTCTGCCTAGCCTAATATTTTTTACTGAAACAAAATAAAGTATTTATACGTTGCCATCTCGGTCAAATAAGATAAGGACAATTTCAACTGAAAAGAACTCAGATTTAAGAAAAAATACAAAAGCCATCAGCATAATATAAAATCAACAAAACATAAATTAGATGAATAGGGAAATATACTCAGAAAATCAGTGTCTTGTACAGCAAGACTAAAATGAACATGATACACCCTGTGTTCGAATGAAACTTTCTAAATTATAAAGAAATCATGGTAGTCTACATTAGATTTCATTCATATAAACAAGAGAATTCCGAGTAAAATATAAGTAAACAGAATCGCGGAAAAGTATAAATATTGAGGAATTGAAAAAAAAAATATTCTCAACTTGAAGACGATTACATTTTACTTTGCTTCTGCTGTTTGAAGCAAATATTTCCTAAACCTAGATATCAAATTTAGAAATGTCACGAATGCTCATAAACTTTAACTATTTGATCGCATGATATAAATCATATCTTCTTAAGTATTACGAAGATAATGAACATAGGTCTATTTTTTCTATATGAATTTGAAATGTATGTAATGGTCCTCGCAGTGGTTTATGCGAATCATAATTTATGCATAGGTTGCCATACATACTCTTACCAATTCAAAGAAATGTATATCATTAAGGAAATGAGAATCCGGAATTAAAAAGCGAGACGTTCTCATTTTTTTCTTTTTAATGCATCTAAACTTTCTCATCGGTAGGTTCTACATCTATAAATGAAGAGTGTATTGGAACCTTATGTATTTTAATCATATTGTTAGAGCTTCTCTGCCTAGAAATTTCTTAAAGGCATTTCCTTTTGTTTTTAAGTTTACAGTGCTCCATCCTTGTATTGGAAGCATAAATTTTAAACATTACTTGAAACGAAACTTGCCGGATTTGCTAAATGTATGCAAAAGCGAATACAAGAAAGGAAGAAGGAAATGAATGCTCAATTTCCAAGAAAAGGAATTACTCCCATCTCTTATTTAATGGTCAATAGTGATGTAATCCACGCTAAATATGTTTCTTGTATATTAATTTACTTGCAATTGGTAGGTGACGATTTACAGTGATTTGTATCAGCTTGTGTCCTACTAATGCATTACTGGAAAAGGGCAAAGAAATTCCGAAAAGTTATTTGCAACCAAAAGCTTGATGGAAATGGGGATGCTGCAACATAAATACATCAGAAAATGACCAGTATGGAAGGCTACTACGAAAAAAGTATAATCAGCATTCATCATTAAAAAAAATCAGACGCTTGTCAAAAATCTTCATAAACTGGAGAATAAAAGCAGTCCAGTCGGTGGAGTGGTTAGTGACCCTAACTGCCATAGCAAAGGGCGCGGGTTCGAATACCGGAGAAGCCATGGTTGTAACTGTCCATACTTTCATATAGAGGCAATGGTGGCCAGTTATTAGATGCTTCCATAATGAAATGGCCACCACTTTCGGCCCCTGTAATGACGCAAGGGCTATGAAATAAAGCATCCAGCCATTGGCGAAAACATTTTGCAGAATAAAATGAAAGGCTTTTTCATGTTTAATCATGATTTCTTGAATAAAATTTCATTTGAAAATCAATATCTTGACAAAGTGGATAACATCCAAAAAACGATGAGGTATTGGTTAAAGACGATCAATGAATATCTTCCAGCATTGCTAGAATTGACAACAGCGTGGATTTAGAAAGTGTGTTACATTTCATGGCATAAAAGTGAAAACTCGGATTTATAAACTTTTATAAAATTTACTATTAACAGTCTCATTACTTTTCTGCTTCACCTCGCATAATAATAAACGCTCTATGTGGAAAGTTTTGATAAGCATCAAGTAACACATCAATATGCATTGTGCATATATACATTATTTAGTTCACACATTGCAGAGCCGAAAACATATCAGTTTTACCAGTTGTATGTGAGTTTAATCACCATGCTCCTGAGCATTTATGGGGTTAGAAGTGTAATGAGGTAATAATAAGTGAGGAAATATCGAAGCAAATATAGAAGAGGTTTAGAAAATATTAACACAAGTAAATGGAGATTTTAAGGAAACTGCATATTTTTCATAAAACACGAAACTAATTTGAAACTTAACAGTTTAAAAAAAGATATTAGAATATAACTACGATTATTTTCATCTATACCCTCCCTGTTTGCGAAGTAAATACGTTAGGAAATTTTATCTGTTTTTTGGTTTTGGTAACTTTCTAGTATCAGTTTCGTGTAAGATACGGCCAAACGCTAACATCGCTAAACACAGCTAATTAGTTATACCCGAATTCGAGTTCCTGCGAACAGGCTGGATGTACGGGAATTTTTGCTATTTTCCTTACGTGGGGCATGACAAACAGCTCCCTTTGAAAGTCCTCCAAGAAGGTACCCATCTCCTTAAGAAATGCAAATAATCCAATTCAATCCAGTTCAATTTATATTTTCTTATAGATCATACTCTAAATCTTGATGTCAGATTACATCATTTATATTGAATTTGTCAAAATAAAGGGCATGTGCAGCGTGAATAAAAAAATATTCATTACATATCATCCTTTCAAGCAGCAAAATTTAGTGCATCGTTCCTAACGACTAACCATGCTTTTCGAAGTAACCTTAAATCAATATGAGCCCTTGAATTTAGAGTAAGAGTGTGGGGAATAACTGCACTCTGTGGCTTTGATTCATTTACATTTATTATTTAGATCTTAATTTATTTGAAACTTGTGATTGCATTTATAATCAAAAGTGTATATATCATGAGATGTCTTGTCTAAGCGTTCAATGTTACATTTTATTGCAAAGCAAAAAGAAAAAAAAAGTTTCGCTATTATTGTTTTGCTGTTTTTTCTTCCATACATTTATACATGAACTGTGAAAACTGCCCCATAAAATATTTATACAGCACATGATGTTTCGCAAATATTGAACTCACTTGACGATTTCTTAAGGATTTATTTGATCTGTACCATTTATTTGGGAAAAGAAAATTATATGTTTGAATACAGTAGCTTTATATTAGTTTTTATTTTAAATACAGTGAAAATGAATTCTATTTTAAACAACAATATACAAAAGGTATGACGTATTATCAAGTTTCTACTTCCTTAACTTTTAAAAATGGATGACTGAAAAATAAGTGCTTTTTTTTCCGGACTATCGTTTAACTCTAAAATTATAGTACTTCTTCTGTTTATACTGCTAACCACAGAGTTATCGTTATTTGTTGAAGCTTTATCACCTGTATTGTTTTGGTTTATGTGATTACACAAAGCCTCAAGGACTATCTGTCTAAGGGTAGAGATGCCTTTCTGGAAGGCTTTCTAAGGAAATTGGCTCATACACACGTTACACATGGGGAAAAAGAACGAAGAAGCCCCTGCAGTCAGTTCGTTCGCGGGTTTCGAACCTCGGACCAAATTACCAGTGTTCAGCGACTTTACTGCTCGGCAGCAGGTGGGTTTCATCACCTGTAAATCTATCTAACTATTGATACAGTGCAAGCTAAATTAAAATCGATATAATAATTTATTTATATCCACCTTGGCGGGTTACAATTGCAATAACAAAAATTAAAACGATTTAATTATCGTATCTACGATATTACAAGATAAAATGACATACTCTGATCACTAAAACTTTAATTTAACTCAAAATTTAAATTTGAAATCGGCTATTCTATTTCTAAATTCGGAAAATTTTTATTGTTCACAGAATGGTGATTAATTAACCTTAACTACTCACGAACACAACAGGAAATAATACTCAATAGGGCGACTTGTTAAAAGCTCTAATAGCCTTCTAGTTAATATTAATCTCCTACCTTTAAACTAAGCTACTTTCGAATAAATTTGAGTAAATTTGTGATACCAAAGAAAGAAAGAAAAATAAGGTAGATTTTATCTCAAATCCAACTGATAGTAAAGTTAAGATCAATTGCCACAATCTTATAATACAATTTTACTTTTTTAAATAATTTTAAATAAAACATTAATCTAAATAAAAATTTAAGAAGTGATGTAATTAATTTCATGCCATTTTTTAAATCGCGTTTCGAATTGAAATTGTATTTGGATGTTTAAGGAAACCTGTGAAAGTTTTGAAGAAGAAAGATTTGTAGTGGCAACTTTAAAGGAAAAAATAGCTGATGAACTTTCTCTGAGAAAATTACAATTTAATGGACTAAGATTTTAGCATTTGTTTATTTTCAATTGGTGATCCGTCCCTTGGCTGACAGAGTCCATCAACTAATCTTAGTTCAACAAGGAATGGGCAATGGAAGAGTTGGGACCAAATCCCGGAATTCACCGGCTAGACCCAAGTAACCTTTGAAGCAATAAAAGGACATACGAGACCGAGGAAAGTCCATGAATAAATTACCATCCGCTGTATGTTTGACTTCAAGATCTTACTTCTGGGCTCTGGTAATGAGTTTCGCAGAATTTCGAGAGTAGTGCGTAAAGCTAGGACTACAAGGATCTTAACAGAAGATCACGGAAACTTTTGTGAGGAGCTTAGAAAAAAGATACTTAGACAAATGCTTACATTTCCGTCTATACACTTAAAGAATAATATCGGTACTGAATAAGTTCGTTACTCTCGAATATTCTTTGAAATTGGTTTATATTTTGAGCAACATAAATCCAAGACAAGTATTTAAATGTTATACCATACTAAATATATTCAGCCAATTTATTTATTATACGTGCGCATTTATTTCATTATCAGTATATTAATAGAGAAATTTATAAGCATAACATATTTATAGAATATCAGTTTAGAATATTAGACAAAGATTTCATTTACTTTCACTATGAATTAGTGCTTATTTAATACGATACTCATGTTCTAAATATCGTTATGAAATGCACACTTCTCATATATAACCCAAACATTTAAAACATAAAAAATATGTAATTAAAAGAAAGCATATTTATTTAAGTTTATTTCAAAGTATGTCTTTGAGTCTTTAATTAGATTTTCAATTAGAAATTTCAGAGTATGAAATTCCTGTACGGCTATGGACTCTTATGCAAGTCCCTTCATTTCTTTGGTTTTCAAAATGCTACTTTCTCTTATATAATGAATTCGCATCGACATTTAATTTATTCACGCATTTTACTTATCGATCATTTATACACTCGAAAGCCAAACAACTTTCTAAAAATTTTCTCAGAAGGAAAAGTAATAAAATTTGAAGTCTCAAATTCTTACTAACTTTTCTTTAATTACGGATAAAAGATTCTAATTTTCCCTAATGACCTTCAGATAATATCTATATAATTACAGCAAAATGGTAAATTGAGTTTTCATTTGCTTTTGATAAATTCTACGATGCTATCTGTGTACTCTCAAATTGCACAACATGAGGTCGCACAAAAAGCTCTACGAAGCTGCACAGCTGCATTGACTCGCTGCTCACATATCGATAGCTGGACATTAGCATAGATAATACTCAGAATGATCAGTGCAATCCACAGTACATGCTCAACATTATTTCTATCTGTTTAGCCGTATTGAAATTTAGAAGGAACATGGATTAGGTTACATGTTTCTTTTCAGAATGTATTTTTTGTGTTTACCAATATGATTTGTTTATGGTAAAAATTAATTTTTCTTATCGCTTCTTTGGACTTAGATGGAAATATAAAGATTAAGACCTGATAACATCAAATGTGCGTTTTTTTTTTAATATTACTAATATTTTCACGCTTTTTTAAATTTTTGGTTTCTATTTCGGATAAGTGAAAGGGTTTATTCTATTATGATTTCGAATTTTTTCTCTATAATGTAATTGCTTAGTAGGTTTTCTTATAAAGTTCTTCATAAAATTCATTTTTGTTGCAGGTAGCCAAACTCAGCCTCATTACCAAACTGAGTAATCCAATCCAGTTTTGGGCCCACCAGCGGCCGAGCGGTAAAGACGCTAAACACTGGTTGTTCGGTCCCAGGTTGGAATCCAGCGAACGGGCTGGCTGCATGGGCGTTTTCGTGGTTTTCCCCGAAAACCACGAAATGTATAAATATACACGATGTGTAACGTATACACGATGTGTAACGTATATACGAGCCAGTTTCCCTAAGAAAGTCCTCCACGAAGGCATCCCTCCCTTTAGGCAGATAGCCCTCGTGTGCTTTGCCATAATTGAATAACCTAACCTAACCTAACCAATCCATTTTTACTTTAGTGACTCATATTTTTGTATGTGAGGTTCTTAATTTTCACAGGAAAATAAACGAATTTCTTAAGTATGAAAAAGACATTTATGTAATATCATGCTATCCTGAAATTATAGGAAGCAGAAAAGAACACAGTTGGTGTTCGATATATTAACAATGTTAGACTGATAAAAGAAAATACAATGTTAAAACAAATAGTTGATAAAAGAAACTTATTATTCCCTCTTCTTAAATAATTAATATAACGCTGTCATTATATAGAAATATGAACCAGATATACATCTGAAAATAAATAAAAAAAATGTACGTAGCAAATTATTATTGATTAAGCTATTTATATTTGAATTATAACCTCTAGCATTATGCGAAAATACAAACTTTCGCATTTAAGCGAATATAATTAGACAATGTAAGGCACAATAGTTAGGGAATTATTTCATTTCAACAGAACGAAGGTTTAGTTTTGACGCCTCCCACTAAAGAGGAAGTATTGCGATAGACTTCATAGATAACATAGAGGTTCCTCATGAAATCAATGTTTGCTAAAACTTCAACAGAATAATGAAGAAAGTTTTGAATACTCTGAGAATTACAGAATGTGGCATTAACATTGTAAAGCATACATTTGTTTCATCTAACCAGTTATTTTTTATTCAGTATCTTTACATTCATTCTCACTTTCCTTTTACCTTCCAGAATGCTAATTTTTAGTTCACGCCTATTTAAATGAAGTAGAGAACTGTAGCATTCAAAGGAAGGTTTTAGATTATTTAATCACAGCGTGTTCAGCCTGCTAAAGGCCACGTTACTAGTTGAATTTCTGGAGAGGTGTTTGCTTGCGGCATTGCCTTATTCTTGCCAATAATGCTTATCCCGCCGGTATTAGGTCCAGCTAAACTGGGCGTCAGTCAGTTCTACGTAGTCTTTGATTAAGTTACGACTTAAATTTGAATGCATTGTTTTCAAGTTACGCCATAAATGCTGGCTAGATTTCTAAGCACAAGAAGGGAGTTCTATTAATCATTTGACTTCTTAATAAAAAGGTCTTTTGCAATCTTCTAACATTTTTTCTGTTTTCTTACTGGACATAAAAACAAATCGCTTGGATCCATGAAGATTCTTGATTTAGTGTATGCTTCCCAAAAAGGTGAGATTCTGTAAAATACATAATGAATAAATGCGATTATCAAAATGCTGAAAATCATTTGACTCGATGCAGACTTGCCATAAACCTTGTGCTTGCAAAAGTAGTAAATTTTGCTGTGTGGTATAATATTATATTGTTGTGCTTCTCTAGAGAAGGAGAGAACACAACAAAGAAAATTTAACAATTGCGTTGTGAATTTGTAATTTTAAGTTAACAACCCATGAGCCTTCATACTAGTGAATCAATGTGCCCTAACATTGAAAAAAAAAACACAATAATCAGTATTATCGTTTAAGAAAACCTTAGAGTTTATTTTTCAAACAGATCAAATTATGTCAAAATCAATTTTTGTAATAAACACATTTTACCCCGGGGTATGAAAATAACCTGAGACAAATTATAACTTTAACAGCGAAACATAAATATGTGTTTTCAACAAATTCTGGAATTTAAAAATAAACAACAGAAAAAATTCTATAACTATTAATTGGTAAGTATAACTCTTTCATTGAGTAAAAATTTATAAAAATTCATTACAACTATTTCCTTTAACATTATTTAAGTTCTTCACCTTATTACTGCACAGAAGATAAAAGAATGCTACTAATCAGAACAATCTTGAATTTTAGATCTTATTGTTGCACAGAGAATAAGACAGTGAAGAATAATCGGAGAAAATTTCTAACTTTAACAGCGAAAAATTTTGTTTTAACAATTTAATAATTTCATAAAAAAAGAATTAACACCTTCAAATTTTAACTAACTATCTATTATTCTATTAATCCAACATATCTATATTATCTCTTAACAATTTAAGCATTTTAAAACAAAACCAAATATATATATTCTTTTCATCTTATTGCACAGAAAATAAAAGGAATGCTACTATTCCTAAGAACTTAAAATTATCTTCTTTTTTTATTTCACAGTAAAAGAATACCACCAATCAAGATAAAATCTTTCGAAAAATTAGATATCTTATTTTAGTTCATCAGAAGTTTTCTAATATTTCGTGTTCAATTAACAGAATACTGCAGAACCACCTTCTTAAGAAGATTTTGACGATTAACATAGGAGCAAAATCCTATTTCAAATTTTCAATTTTCCTTTAACTCAGCAAGTACAATTTACATTAACTCAGCATTTCTTAGTTCACCAAATAAAACAAAATTCCCAATTTCTTAACAATTAAAAAAATCCTTAAATAAACTCATTAAAAAAATTAAGCCAATTTTAATTTACCATTTTACAAATAGGGAAAACCCTTCAAACAATTATTTCTAACAAATATGTGCTAAAGCTACTATTAAGATAATTCTACTTTTTTTAATTAGTTAATTAAGATTAACCCAAATATGAAAGAAAACGACTGAAAGGGAACTTAACTTAGTATGATGATAGAACAGCCATCTTGCAGAAGCCTTCAAATTCTCTCAAAAATTCATATGAAGAAATTGTTGAATTCTCTTGGCGCACTTGAAATCTTCTTTGAAGTATCAGCTAAACCAGGACTACTGGACTCGAAGGGGAAGAACTCCTAGTTCCATATCACGTAGGACTGTTGAATGATTAAATCTGTTGAAGCAATTTCTTGTAGAATCTCAAAGGCAAGATCCTCACAAACATGGATGAAGACTGCAGCACGTGGAGGCCCAAATCACTGGATAAGACATTTCAGCCAAAGAAAACAACCTCCGGGAAGGCAAGTACACGAAGAACATAATGAAGAAGAAAGGAATCAAAATGCAGGTTTTTTTAATATTATAAGCGATTGTCGATTTGAAGTTTATTTCTTTTAGGATCATTTTGAGGGGCAAACAGCCCTTTTAGGTAGGATGTATTACTGAAAAACATCAATGAATAAGACCGAGGTCAGTACAACTTCTTGTTATGTACTCATTTAAAAAATGAGAAAGCGAAAGCCCCTCTTCCTAGAGGAAATACATCCTTAAAACTGCACAAAAACCATGCTCTAGGCACGAAAAAGAGCAGAGTCAAGTCAGGTCAAAAAAGAGGAGGAACGACATCTGCACCGGCGTTTTGTCAAGGAAGAAAACCATATATCGCCAAGCATCGCTAACCAGGGTGAAAAATCCAGTGCTCCAAACCCTGTACACATCCCTGTAAAAATTTCCCAAATTCCTGAGGTGTTGAACTGAACACAAATTCAAATGTCGCCAAGCACGCCAAAAGAAATGCGAAGAATCCGATGCAGGTGCAGGATAAAAAAACCTACAACCTAGACCCCAACGGAAATTCTCATTGTATTCCTCTTAACACGTAAGTAAAGCATTAGAATTCAGCTAAAAAGTGCGACTTTTCCAATCCTTCCCCCCTCTCAAGTCCTTTTCACAAGCAAAACGTAAAAATTTAATTAAATAATTGACTGTATCTTAAAAACTGTTAAGCTAGAATTTTGAAAGTGATCTTAAATTAAAAGTCTTATTTTTCTGCATCCAATGACATAAATTAATAATGGATCCACTTAAGTTAAGTAATATTAAATCAAGTTTATTACGTAGAAAAGCACCTAATTCCATTGTGTGTTTCAACGCGTCTACGAGTAATGAGTGGACGATACGTACAAATCTTAAGTACCAAAAACCTCTAATTAAAATTAAACCAAAGCAAATATAAATACAGTATATTAAATAAAATACACGTTGTGTAGCATAAATTTAGAATAATAATAAAAATTCATTCTTAAGTCATAACTTAAATAATTAAGTGAATTTGCTACACAACAATATTTTGTTTAAACTGCACAGATTTATTACTATAGATGGAATTGTAAGCATAATGTAAAGAATATTATTACTTCATGAAATATGCAAATGTACACTCATTGGTTTATTCTCTGAACCGTACATAATGCTTTTGAAATGAGACTATCAAATAAATAGCAAAGAACTTCTTGCCTTTTCTATCTGCATGAAACGAAAACTGAGCTTTCGTAGTATCGACGTTTTGCTGAATATCCGATAAAACACTGCTATTCACAGCCCATTGTATGTACTCAAAAGTGATTCCAGAAAGATCATCATGTAATTACCATACTTAACTGCCGAAGTTAAACAAGATGCAACTCCTTACTTTGGGGAGTTAATTAAAGTTAAATTACAGAAGACGAAAATGTTGCAATCGAAGCGATGAGACCTAAAAGGGCATGAGTCAAAAATCTTTCAAAATTCAAACGTTTCGTTTAAATTAGAGATACAAAGATAGTGAAAGATATGTGTGAAAATATGCATGGGTGTCTGTCACAAAACTGCTTGAAAATAAACTTCGTATGATGGGATAATGCAAAAAGAATTTGCATACATTTAAGATTTTTATCCTGTGCTCCTTAAAATTTCAGATAGATGACTTATGCTATTTCTGCTTTTTCTAGTCTTAGTAGTACACTTCGTATGTATACATCAGATAATATGCCCTGAAAATTAAGGTGCAGACAATGGTATTTAAATAAGACTCAATACAATTTGGAGCTAAACTTAAGGAGAGCCTAAATATGATTTGCGGGGCGAAGCGCTTGGAATGCGAGATAAAACCATCTAATTTTACAGGAAGGGATGATGATTGCAAACCTAAATCTGTGCTACATTACAAGAAATAGAGAAATTTTTGTCAAAGAGATTCAATTTTTTAGATTTTGTGCCTGCATATCCAGAATAAACATTAAGAGCTAACAAAATATATTTGAAGCCTTTAATTGCAACTTAGTTAAAATTGCAATTTTCAGTTTGTACAAATTCAGTAATAAATATTGCCTGTGTAAACCTCCTGCTCTCTCTTTCCAGCTTCTTCGTTTTGTGAATGCATCAAAGAAGATGGATATAATAAAGAGACTGCAGATTTCAAGCATCAATAGCAAAGTCCAATAAATTTAGCTCGAGATAGAGAATCGTCTAGCTGTCTACCGTACGATCAAAACCTGAATAGAAATTTTATTTACCTATATAGAAATTTAAAGAAGAAATGGAATAGTCCATTGCTTATTTAAAAGCGCCATTTTGTACGAAAACAAAATTGTCAAACACATGACGTTAATTTACCCTTTCAAAATATAGTTGCAGTTAAAAAGACCGACATCATCAAACCGACAACGGCAAAAACATCGTCATAAAAAATGAAGCGATTTAAAACAACCTCGCCGAAAGCATCAACGAAAAAAATAAAGCACCTACAGATCATTGCATGAAAAGCCTGCACTACAAATTTAATACTACTTATACCAGATAACAGAAATTTGTCATTTTATGGTTAATTAAACACTATTTAATAGAAGTAAAAAATAAAAAAAAGGATATAAAAAGTGATAAATCGGTTAATGAACTTTATCAGTAAACTACAAAGTTTAAAATTATGTTTACTGCGATACCTAGCATTATTCTTTTACTCATTCTCAGTTTTTGAATGCTTATTTTTTTCAACAAATATTTAATATTTAATTCAAAAATATGAAATGTAGAAATAAAAATATTCCTCATTCCTTCTTGTGCTCATAAATCATAATGCGAATATGCTAATTTTTAAAATCTCAAAACTAATGTATGTGATGTTATTCTCATGCGATAATTTGCAGGTGCTTTATTTTTTTCACGTTATTTTTGATGACGATGTTTTTAAACTACGAAATTTTGGAACCGATTTATTTTCAATAATAATGCTTAGCTCCCCGTTGTTTTAGAACTGTGATCGTTTCTCCTTACATCCTTTTCTCACCGATGAGTTTATGACCATGTTTTAGTTGTTTTCTCCGCGACGTTGTGGTCCGTGATGTTTTGGGCGAACATCTGTTCCTCTAACATTAAGAGCATGTAAATGCTGCCAAATAACCAAGGTCAATTACTACAAGTGACATTCATATAACTATTTATCCATGAACCTTTTGAATAGTGGACTATTGTAAGCCGAAAGCGAATTTGATGAATTTGAATAACGGATGTCAAAGGTTAGCATATATTGTTTTGAATACTCTCAGATTTACGTCATTTGCATTTAGGCAAAACTATTTAATAACAATCATTCTTTTTATTAAAGGTTTTGAATAAGCGATATCATTTATCAATGGATATCATATCAATGGATAAACTGTACGTCTTAATAAAATATATGTCTGTTCGAGTACTTAAGTTAAAAAACACCCTTTAAAGGAAACTACAAGTATTAAGCGGCTTCTAATGCATTTGAAGTTAGCTATTAGAAAGAAAGTTTGGGGTCTTGACTACTTACTGATGGTTTAGAAGTCATAGTGATATACACAACAGTAGTGCCGAAATAAATGTATTCCTTGCATTACGTATTTCCCCATGATAAGCAGAACTTCTGCATTTGTCTATGAGCGTGCTTGTTGTAAACCAAGCATGTATAATGCACATTTTTAGCTGGAAAATTATCAGGATTCACGATTTTCTAGGGCGAGAGCATTTTTATCATGGTAAAGTCCACTAAATATTTCTATCGACAGAGCAGAAATAAATTAAAAGAGATTCTTGTTAGACAAATTGAAAATAAAAACTTACGTTAAACACTTTATATCATATTATACAAACCCAGCTTATTTTCATATTGTTAATTTAAAATAGGAGAAATAAAATCTCTTTGCTGTATGACCCATATTTTGACACTAAATAATATACTGGCCAGTAGTCGCATATTACATACAAAAATGCTTTGCATTAATAACACTACATTAAATTTTATCGCTATTATTGTAACGTAACAAATCACTTGCCATTAAGATGAAAAGACTTCCTCTCCGAATTAAAACATCGTTTAGCATATGCAGGTGATAAAATTTGATGCATATTCCTTAGATCTGAATTAAATATATTTCACCTCCCTGAATATATCCGAAAGATATCCGAAGCATCTTAAGTAGATTTTTCGAAACGATAAAGTTCTTAAATCCCTTAAATTACTTTCCCTTGAACCATTCCATCAAAGGACCGTCATTTTTATCCACCTTTCGTTATTTCAACGTCGATCATACATGCTCAGCAAAAAAATTTATAAAAGTAAGCCCCTCGCTCCTTTTTTTAATGGTGTGTGTGGAATCATCCGTCAGGGTTCACTGTCCCGCTCCTTTAAGAAAAGCCTTTCATCCGTGCATGATAAATTGGTATTATTAACTCCCCTTTATTTACTGCTAGAAAGGAAGGTTTAGGTTTTATGTATTTTCATTTAAAAGTATTTAAATCTTTTGTCGTTGCGCTTTGATGTAATAAGATTTTCAGTCTTTTAAGGATATATATTGCAAAGCAATTACTGGGGATTTTCTTTCACTCCTTCCTGAGGTAAATGGATGAGTTCCATGCATTTAATGAAAGGCAAATCAGTTTCATCACTGTATTGGCAGTAACACAAGAAGTACCCGAGTAGTTTAAAAATTAATTAATTCTATGAATCAGACACGATGAAACTCAAGTCAGAGTAAAATTTAATTTTTTAACACAATTCAGCATTTTGTTTGTATGTTCTTATAATTCTAGTTCAGGAGAATTATTTTCATAAACCTTTTATTACTATTACTCTGAGTTATGCTGATGGCTTTTTATAATGAGAGTGGTTATATCAGAAATGAAACTCGCATTCATAAAAATTGGTTGATTAGTTAATCAATTATATAAAGTACAGAACAACCCACTTTAGTAGGGATGCTTTTATGGAACAAGGCTACGAGGGAAACTATGCTCACTAGCGGACAAGTAGCAAAATCTCTGAACACTGATAGTTCGACCGGGCGAACACGTTGGTTGCGTGGGGATTTTTGTGGCTTTTAATATGTGTTATTTAAATACTAACTAGTTTCTTTTAAATGCATTCCCTCGGAAGATAGACTTTCTGCGTTTTGTCGTAAATCAAATAACATATAATCTTGTGAAGGAAATTGCCGGTATTCGTATTATATGCAAGGAAAATTATGAAAATCCATGCAGTGCCATAACTCTCCGAAAACACGACAGAGTGCTTGTATTTTAACAGTCTTTCTCAGTCGGCCATTGGTCAATTAAATAAAATCGAGTTTATTTTATGTTTCTATACTTCTGTATTTATCGACGAACTTCAAAAACATTTTTCAAGTACAAATAATTATATTTATATATATATATATGTAAAGACAAAGCAAAAGGAGTAAAATTCTAAAAGCAATCGCCTAAAAGTAAATTTGATACCTTAGTTCCAGAGTGTAAAAATACTTGAACAAAAAACAATTACTAAATAAATAAAAGTAATCTCTATATATAAAAATGAATGTCTGTCTGTCTGTACTGGATAGATTCCAAAACCATACATCCAGTCGCGGTGAAAATTTGGGAAATTATTAGGTATATCCCTAGGAAGGTTTTTGAAAATTTTTTTAAATCAGAGTTGGGGTTCTAGGTGCTCCCGAACAAATATCCCCAAAATATCAAAATAACATTTAATTAGTAATATTTCTTAAAAGTATAACCACGAATAAATTGAAAAATTATATTTTCACCCATGAAATTTACGCATAGAATGTACTTTTATAAAACAAATTAAACTGTAAAAAATAACATACCCATAATAAGAGTTGTAATAAAAATAAAAATATAAATCACAAGGTAAGTAAAATATTGAATCGTGCTATTTATATTTTTTCAATTATTGTTTGAATATTAAAAATTTTGTTAAATTTATATACATAAAATTACATAAATTTAAATACATAAATTGTGTTTCATTTAAGATTTCAACAAATTAATTGAAATTACAAGAAACATTAATGCGTTTGACGTTCGAAATTTCGCCAGCAAATTCTAATAAATACAAAAATGCAGTCAAAAAACTTTTGCAATTATTAATATGAGAATAAATTATTAATACGTGAATAAATAAAAATATTATTGGTTTCCAACTGAAGAAAATAATTGGAAATACGTTTTATTTAACCCCACAATTCTGCCACCAAAGCGAAGTGCCATTGGTCCATCTACAAATCAAGAAAAAGGAGAAGAGAAGAACGAGCTTCAGAAACAAGTGAGTAGAGGAAAAGCTAGGCAAGAAAGAGATTAAGATCACACTGCTCTTACTCGAGCTTCAGAAACAAGTGAGTAAAGACAAGCTAGGCAAGAAAGACATCGAGTTCACACTGCTCTTGCTCGATCAGTAGAAACGAGTGAACAGAGACAAGCAAGGCAACAAAGGAATCGAATTCGCAGGACACAGACAAGACGAATGATACATACTGATTTGAATTTATGTGGTTTTAATTACAATCCCTTTTACAATTACAGTCTTCATCCAAGTGTAATTATTGAAAAAATGGATAAAAAGTGTACGTATTGTGGTGCTTGCTCAAAAATTTAAAAATGAAACACCAGGTATGTGCTGTGCAGGTGGAAAAGTAAAGTTACCAAACTTGCCTTCACCACCTGAACCATTACTAACTTTAGTATCAGGTGAAACAAGTCGATCAAAAAATATTTTGTAAAATATACGCAAGTACAATTCATGCTTCCAAATGCCATCGTTCGGAGCAATGAAAATCGTAAGCGCAAATTATATGCCAGCATTTAAAGTGCAAGGGCAAATTTATCACCATGCTGGATCACTACTACTCTTGCGAAATTCTGATCACAAATATCTTCAGATATATTTTATGGGAAATACTGACGAACAAGTCAACAGACGGTGTCAGCTAAATATGAGTACTAAAAGAGACATTGTCGCTGAATTAGAAAATTTGTTTGAACAACATAATTAATTAATTAAATTATTTAAAACCGCCACTGAACAAATGCCATCTGACGATTATAAACTATTAATTAAGGTAGTTAAAGCCCCTATTGGTCAACATCGAAGACAATTCAACGCACCAACAATCGATGAAGTGACAATTGTCATAGTTGGTGAAGAATTTAATCCTCGCGATATAATTCTTCATCGTAGAAATGATGACGTCCAGCAAGTAACAGAAACGCATCGTTCATATAATGCATTACAATATCCCATTCTATTTCGGTAAGGAGAGGATGGATGCCATTTTAATATTAATATGAGGAATCCTACAACTAATGTGGACTTTAACAAAAAGGTCAGTGCTATGAATTATTATGCATATCGAACGATGATTCGTGAGAATGCGGATAATCATATATTGAAATGCAGACAAATATTTCATCAATACATTGTTGACATGTATGCAAAAATAGAAAGTGAAAGACTACTCTACATACGACTAAATCAAGTCAAATTGCGTTCTGAAGAGTACATCCATTTACGTGATGCAGTTGTAAATGATGGCAATTTCAGTGAATTGGGAAAAATGGTCATTTTACCATCCACATTTACAGGCAGCCCAAGACACATGCATGAATATGCACAAGATGCAATGACGTATGTTCGTGCACATGGTCGTCCAGATTTTTTTCATCACATTTACATGCAACCCAGCATGGGATGAAGTAAAGGAGCTTTTCTTAAATAGACAATCAACATCAGTCATGATATTTCTGAACGTGTATTTAAACAAAAATTAAAACCTTTAATAGATTTTATTGTCAAACACCATGTATTTGACGCGATGTTGGATGTATTCCATTGAATGGCAAAAAAGAGGTTTACCACATGCCTACATTTTAATATGGATGATGGAAAAGATAACACCAAACAGAATTGATGAAATCATCTCTGCAGAAATACCAGACATTGAAATTGATAAAGACTTGCACGATATTGTCTAAAGAAATATGATTCATGGTCCATGTGGCTTACTAAATAATAATTCACCGTGCATGTCAGATGGAAAGTGCACAAAGCGGTATCCTAGAGACTTACTTGCTTAAACTATTACAGGCAATGATGGATATCCACTCTATCAACGACAATCTACCGAAGATGGTGGAAAATCCATTAAATTAAAAGTACTGAAGAATACTACTGATGTTGATAATCGTTGGGCAGTATCATATTCTCCATTACTACTAAAAACGTATAGCGCACACATAAATGTTGAGTACTGCAATTCAGTGAAAGCTATAAAATATATTTGCAAATATGTGAACAAAGGAAACGACACTCATGTCCATAAATTACGAATAATGCCAGCTCCGTCAAATAAAAGTTCAGAAACAAAACAAACGTGCTTTATTCATAAAACTCATTTATTAACCAAACAATGAAGGACAAAAGAGATGTTTTATGTATGACACAATTCATAAAAACTACGATTTTTTGCTCCCGGCAGCAATTACAAAAAATATCTCCCTTACAAAAACTTAACATTACATTGTTGGTTAATACATTATATGTCTCCCAGATGATGAAATATAGTCCATACAACGCCTATGCAGGCTGAGTATCAAATTATCGAGCTGATCTTGGGGAAGATTCCTCCACTCAGCAAGCAATGCTCTCCGAAGTTCGGTACACATACAGGAGGTGCTTGACGGGCTGTAATTAATCAGCCAAGCATGTCCCACACATGCTGTATCGGATTCAAGTCGGGTGAGAATGCTGGCCATTCCATACGGATTATATCCTCAGACTGAAGGAATTCCTTTACATGCTTGCTCGGTGAAGACAGGGCGTTGTCATCCATAAACACGAATTATGCTCCCATGGCACCCCTAAACAAACGTAAATGTTATTCTAGAATGATATCCCGATAAATCTGGCTTGTTGGGGTTCGGATCTAATTATGCAGATCTGTTCTGGAGCCCAGTATAATTCCACTCCAACAGAGCAAATCTCCGCCACCGTAACAATGTCGCTCAGTGATGTTATCTTGGTGGTAGCTGGTATCTGAACATCTCCATATTAAAGTCTGATGTGAATCAGCCTGCAAACTAAACCTGGACTCGATGGAAAACATCAGAGAAGTCCACTACGACAATGTCCACATTGCATGTTCTCTACTCCAGGCTAACCGCTGGCAAAAGTAAGTTGCCGTGAGCGGAACACATCTGGCAGGCCTGCGAGCATGTAGACCAATCTATCCCAAACGTTTGTACACGGTTTGCCTTGAAACTGTCGTACCCGTGGCTGAAGATAGCTGACAAGACAGGTCTGATGCTGAGCTCCATCTGCTTCTGTTAGCAGTTTACTGCCAAATACCGGCTGTCATTAGGCGTTGTAACTGGTGGGTGACGTGTACTCTAATGGCTACTGATATTTACATCATTTTGAAATCGTTGCCAAAGCCTTCAGCTGAAATTTTGGGCTATTCCAAGTTCCTTGGGTACTTTCATCTGAGTACACCCACATTCTAGACCGCCAGTAAGTGTACCATGAAATAGATCATCCAGATGTGTTATAACTGTTTGATTATAACTGAGATGATTACAGAATGCTTGAAAACATTTTTATTTTTTCTACCAATCCTTGCACACAGTTCTCTTACACTCTGGTCATTGTGACGTACTATCGGCGTCAATTGATGGCTTAGTGTAATTTGCATATTATTCTTGAAGATATGTACGGTAATTCTACAGGTTAAATTTTTACCTGAGAGTTCGATTTCCGTGTGATTCTGAATTATCCTTAATTTATGGACATGAGTGGAAATGGCAGTGTTTGGAGTGAAAAATACAACTGTATCTAACGATGAAGTTACCCAATATCAACTAGGACGCTACATAAGTAGCAATGAGGCTGTATGGCATATTTTATCATTTTCCATTCATGAGCGATATCCAACGGTTGTTCATTTAGCAGTACATCTTGAAAGTGGACAGCATGTGTATGTTACATCAGAAAATATACCTGCAAGAACAATGTCACCACCGCCAACAAAATTAACTGAATTTTTCACATTATGTAGAAATGATACCTTTCCAAGGACTCTGCTGCGCTCTGAAGTACCAACTTATTTTACGTGGAATACATCAACAAGAAACTTTCAGCGCCGTAAACAAGGTAGAACAGTACAAGGACACCTAAATTTATATTCCACAGATGCACTGGGTCGTCTATATTTCGTGAGGCTTGTAGAAATTAAGTCTCTTAGAAAACGATGCTCATTGGGATATTTCACTCGCTGATGATTCTAATACAGCTCAACCACAGCAGATGCGTACACTATTTTCCATCATACTAGCTAGATGAACTAACTATATCCGGCTAATCCAAAGGATCTTTGGGAAAAATATAAAGACTATATGAGTGAAGACATTTTACATGGCACGCGTAGAATAAATGCTAATCCCAAAATTCAATTTACATCAAATATATGCAATGAAGCATTGATTTTAATTGAGGATGTGTATTTGACAATAGTCAACAAATCACTGACAGAATTGGGAATGATTGATCCAAATAGATCTGGTAATGACGTTTTCGATATACAACGATAAACGCACTTCGATGTTAATGAATTACAAACATTTGTTCGAATTAATCTCCCGAAATTAGTATTAGAACAACGAACAGCATATGACACAATTATAAATGCAATATCTAACAAGAGCTGTGGTTTATATTTCTTAGATGCACCTGGAGGCGCTGGCAAAACTTTTCTTATTTCAATTATTCTGGCAAATATAAGATCACAAAGTAATATTGCACTTGCTATTGCATCATCTGGTATTGCAGCAAGTCTTTTGGACGGTAGTCGAACACCACATTCAGCATTAAAATAGCCATTAAATATGCAGGTAATTGAAACTCCAACATGTACTATTATCAAATATTCTGGGATTTGAAAAGTACTAAGATCATATCAGCTTATAATATGGGATGAATGCACCATGGCACACAAGAAATCATTGGAAGCACTCAATCGCACACTAAAAGATTTTAGAGGAAATGAGTAGCTCTTTGGTGGTGTACTCATTTTGCTAGCTGGTGATTTTCGACAAACTCTACCAGTTATGCCACGTTCAACATCTGCGGCTGAATTGAATGCTTGTCTCAAATCATCAGTGTTATGGCGGTATGTGGAGAAAATATCTTTAAAGACCAATATGCGTGTTCAATTACACCAAGATGAATCTTCTGAACGATTTGCAAAACATTTGTTAGATATTGGGAATGGTAAAATGGAAATGGACGAATCCACACATTGTATTACATCACCAGAAAACTTTTGTAACATTGTAAAATCCACTGATGAATTGATTGCCAAAGTTTTTCCAAATTTATCGCAGAATTATAAAACTAATCAATGGGTTAGTGAGCGTGCTATATTGGCAGCCAAAAAGAATGATGTTTGATGTGAATTTAATAAACTGCACAATTCAAAATGAAATATCTGATGAAGAAATAACATATAAATCCATAGATACTGTTGTCAATCATGATGAATAAGTTAATTATCCAATAGAATTTTTAAATTCATTGGATCTACTTTTTTTTAGTGCCACTGCATATTTTAACTTTGAAAATTGGTTCCCCAATCATCCTTCTGCGAAATATAAATCCACCGCGACTATGCAATGGGACTAGGCTAACAGTAAAAAAATTAATGAATAACGTAATTGAGGCAACCATTTTAAATGGAAAATACCAATACGGATACTCCATTTAAATTCAAACGTCTATAGTTTCCTGTACGACTAGCCTTTTCAATGATCATTAACAAAGCACAGGGACAATCATTTGCAAGTATGTGAATTAAATTTGATAAATCCATGCTTCTCACATGGACAGCTGTACGTTGGGTGTTCACGAGTTTGAAAACCGCCAAATTATTTGTTCTTGCACCAGATAGGAAAACAAAAAATGTTGTACATTTACAAGTTCTAAGATAAAGTTCACCATCAATCATCAAATATCATTCATTTCATGATGATATTTAATAATATCAAAATTATTGTTCAATTGAAATTCGTTTGCAATATTGTTTAATATCACGAGTGAAGAAACATGTTTATTCTACCATCAACTATGTATATCTATGTTTTGTACATATGTTATATTCAAATGACATATATGTAAGGATAATTTTATTGTTAATTTTCATTTTGATGTACTGTATACATTTGATCATTAATAAATTATGTTTGAGGTATCAAAACTGCCTTTTTATTCAAACACAGCAGCGTGTGAACGGGTACAGCTAGTTGCAAATAAAAAAAACAAATGTTGGTATTGAAAAAACTCAACATTTAAAAAAATTAAAACACGTAAAAATTAAAATAATTTTTAATCACAAGCTAAATTACATATTAAAAAACCAGAATAAATTACAAAGAATGACAGTAAATGGTAATTTAGCTTAACTCAAGGTTCATCACGGATTATCAAGGGAAAAGCTGGACAAATTCGAGTCCAGCCAAATTCCATTACGCGTTTCGTCAACCGACAATAATTGAGACAGAACCGAATGTACATTAATAGAAAAATAAAAGAATCAACACATTACAGTTGATATATATATATATA
>KK115825.1:763412-780703 GCA_000611955.2 Stegodyphus mimosarum | reverse complement strand
ACCCAAATTTGGTTAAAAATCAAAAATATGATTATATTATATCAATTTTCTATCTATTTTATATATATATATATATGTGTGTGTGTGAGTTTATCACTGATTTCTTCAATTTAAATGAATGAAATCTGAGATACAGGAGATGTTCATGCGCTCAGAGTAATAACATTTACGCAGTTTACTATATAAATATTTGAATTAAATCCGCTAAAAGTAAAGTTTACGAATTTCTTGTTATGACATATTTAAAGCTAATTATGTTAGAAAAGTGATAAAGATTCTTTTATCCTTTAAGTAAGGAAGCTATTAGATGAATTTAGAAATAACTGTCTTCTTGGTAAGTTGTTTTGCAGAACGTCGGCTCTTTGCTGCTTTCTACATAAAATAGCAGTTTATTTCAGGAAATTGTACCTTTTTGCATGACTTTCTGAATTTGAGTGAAATGTAAAAGGAAGAACCAATTTTAAATTACATCTCTGATAACAATTCCTTTAATGCATTTCCTTCCTTTTAACCCACAGTTTTGCACATCAGAGGATTTCTGAATTCAATAATCTTAGGCAACCATCTTACATTACCATTACACCCTTGTTTCTTTCAACTGATATATGTCCATTTGTAAGACGAAATCGGTATGTTTCTACTAAAATATTGTTCTCGTCTTCGGATATTATTAGTGATGTAACAGGAAACATTGCTTTCATCTGCTTCAAATATGAGATGGTTTAGTTTCCTTAGGGTCTAACAAGCTCAGATGGTACTGAATGCTGTCAAAAAGTTCCATTTCTAGTAGCTGTGTCAAAAAAAGCAATACTTTCTTAGTTATTCCGGTGAGAAATATTCTTATGAATAGTTTAAATGGAAGTGTAGTTTTACTTCTTTTCGTGTCGCCGCCATTATTACTAACTTTATTAATAGGTCCATTGTTCTTATTAAAGCACTTAGTAAGGAAAAAAGTTATTTTTTTAGTTAGAAGGACAGAGTTTAAAATTCTTCAATACCATTAATTATTGTTTCAATTAGTTTGAAAATCGTTCATTTCCTTGTTCATATAAGGTAGAGTGATTAGGCTTATTTCAGAAGTAGGAAACACGAAAATTCAGTAGTGCCTTCGTCAGAGCTTTCGGTGTTTGCCGAATATGTTTTCTAATAAGACACTTAAGGCCCACTGTTAGAAAGAGGAAAATTCTTCACATTCTTCCCCATTTAAAAGATTGTATTGTATAATCTTGTTGAAGATACATTTGTATACCTATGAGGGTTTGCAGTTAATAGCTATATTCCGTCCATGAAACTATATCATGGATATCATAATACACTACTACTATCATAGCTTATCACCTGGTTTGAGAACTATTTTCAAAATGATAGTTTCGAAAAATTTAGATAAATTCAAGATCACTTTAAAGAGCTTTTTAATCTGCTGCAGAAAAGGAAAATCTGACAGAATTACTTTGGGATAATATATCAAACAAATTTATCAGCATGGAATTAGTGGAATTTTGATTATAAGTAAAATATGCACATCTACTCGATACTGATAAAAGTCGTAAAATTTTAACCTTGTTTCCTACTTCTTATTTGCGTGATGCTGTATGTTTATCAGTCCCTATAACATAATGTAAATATCACGCAGAAACAATGTAAAAAGGGAAATGATGATGGCTATGCTCAGCGTAATTTTACGATTTGGCATATGTTGGGCAAACCTGCACATGCATCCCACTAATCATCATAATTTGCAACATCCGCTCAGTTGCATTTTTTGTGATCTAAATGTGTTTTATTTATGTTTATCTAAACCAGAAAGAAATTTTAGATATTTTTCAAGGTGAGCGTTCTAGAATTTGGCAGAGGGCGCCTTGGAAAAATCTGGATTCGGCAAGGGCGTCGGGAATGAAAAACATTTCGGACTATTGACATAAGCTACATATATAAATATATTATTATTAATGACTATACGAATTATTTAGACACTTCATATTACAAATAGCTCATGTTTTAAAAAATAAGCAACATGCTGCTATAATACAAAAGAAAAATCTAAAACGAAATGAAAATTATTAAGAGTGTAAGTATAGTTACTAAACACCTCGAATCATTAAGCTAGTAGAAATGCTGTGACACACGTGTGGAATTTGACACGCATACACAAAGCGAAAGAAAGGAACTGAAAAGAAAGGGATAAAAATGGTTTTCATGCTACAGGAAATTGATAAGCGATTTATAAATGATAGTTCTAAGGTTCTTGGTTGGGTAATATTACAGCAGCATGATGTAATATATAATATATAATAAATATGCAACCCAATATGTGATAAAAATGTAATGACTGCAGTATAGCGATTCTTAATGTCAACATGCTAAGCGAAAACATTAAATTATCAAAACGGGCGTCAGAACTGAAAATTGAAAAAAACTTCGTGGCTTAGATCTTGTTTTAGAGAACAACACCATTTGGTCATTTGTATTAGAATAAACATAAATTTAATTTATTTCATTTAAGTTTTGCTTTTACACTAATGGCTGAATTGAACATATACCTGTTTGAAATAGTTATTGTTTCTTTAAATATGTATTGTAATACTTTATTAGTCTTATTTTGTTCAAGTATGGAATATAAATGATGAATAAAAATATCATTTTTGAGTTCAAAATGAATGATTCATATGCTAAACGGTTATCAGTATGGTATTATAGTATTGCTATGAATCCCAAAGTTGAGTGTCTGTTATTCTCTTTGTAAACACTAATGTGAATATGCATATAATCTTCCTGTAGTTTGCCTCAATTAAAAACTCTAATCTAACTCTAAATTTGAGATGAATAAACAAGGTTTTCAAATATTTGATGATCTAATTAGTATCATTTAACTTCGATAAATTATACATTTTAAAAGGAAAATCCAAGTGCGGTCACGATTTTTAGTTTAACACGAGTTATCATGATTTTTAGTTTAACATCTAATTGAATATGAAACATTATCTCATTTCATAACTAACATAAGCTAATATAAAGTGTAAAATATTTATCTGAGCAATTCCAGACCATTGTAATAAATAACGTCAAATTTGCCATCATTCTGAATTATGCAACACCCTGAAATATTAAAAAGAATTTGTATTTGAGTGTGAATAGTCACCTCTGTTTAAGTTATTTATTCATTTTATTCAATTTCAGGGATCTACACTTTATTTTATGATGCAAATATTATGTCTGGAAATTTAGTAATAAATTAATTTCTTTTTAATTAACGAATTTAAATTAGTGGAAAATATTTTTAACTGTTCATTTCAAACAATACGAGTTTCATACGAAGGTAAGTTGAAAAATAAATTTCCCCTGTCGACTGTGGTCAGAGTTGTGTATGAAAGTCAAAAAATAGAATGAGGCATTAAAGATATGACATACCTTTATTTTTCCACATAGGTACCAAGTACATTGAGACATTTGTCATATCGCTTGATAAGCTTCAAAAACCCCTCCAAGAAAAAATCAGGGCTTTGCATATGGAAGAAGCCTTGAACGGCTTGTTTCACTTCAGTATTGCTTCCAAAGCGCCTTTCCCCGAGATTTTTCTTCAAAGCCGGAAACAGATGGAAGTCGCTTGGTGCGAGATCAGGACTGTATGGCAGATGGTGTAGGCGCTCCCAACCAAGAGTTGCAATATGGTTTTGCGTTGCCGTCGCCGAATGTGGTCTGGCATTGTCATCCAACAGCAGAACGCCAGATGTGAGAAGGCCAGGCCGCTTTTTCCGAATCGTCTCTTTCAATTTCGACAGGGTGTCACAGTAGCGCGTAGCATTGATGGTTCCAACCTCCAAAAAGTCCAGCAACAAAACTCCTTCGGCGTTCCAGAAAACTGTGAGGAGCACTTTACCTGCAGAGGGAGTTGTCTTGAACTTCTTTCGGACAGGTGATGACGCATGTTTCCACTCCATAGATGCGGCCTTCGATTCTGGCATGAAATTGTGGACCCACGTTTCATATCCCCCGTCACAATCCGAAACAGAAATTCATTGCCATCTTCATGGTAACGCACGAGATGTTCCAGGCTGACCCCCATGCGTTATTCCTTGTGTGTCGAGGTCAATTGTCGGGGCACCCATCGTGCTGACACTTTTCTGTATCGAAGAATGTCGTGGATGATGTTTTGAGCTCGCTCATGTGAGATTCCAAGTTCTTCCGCTACTTCATCGATGGTGATACGCCGGTTCGCTCTAATCATGTCATCCACCTTTCTGACATTTGCATCTATAGTGGCCGTGCGCGTCCGTCCAGCTCTCGGTATGTCCTCCACTTGCTGACGTCCATCACTGAATGTGCGACACCATCTCCGCACCATTTGCTTCGACATCACACCTGGCCCATAGACTTCCACGAGGCGATTATGAATTTCTGTTCCTGATACTCCACGTGCCCATTCATAGCGGATAACCGCTCTCACTTCCTCCTTTGACCACGAATTCAAAACGCACCTTCTCTCCATACCTACCGGGGCTCAAATGAGAAGCTGGTCTACGCTTTGCGCAGGCACTGCAACAGCGCCATCTGCTTGATTTGCAACGACCTCTACCCAATGGTGTATCGGTGACTTGCGCGTTTTCCTACTGTGTCGCCTTTCGCCCATAGCCGTTCAACGCTTCTTCCATATGCAAAGCCCTGAATTTTTCTTGGAGGACTTTTTGAAGCTTATCAAGCGATATGACAAATGTCTCAACGTACTCATACGAGAATAATAAAATAAAGGTATGTCATATCTTTAATGTCTCATTCTATTTTTTGACTTTCATACACAACTCTGACCACAGTCGACAGGGGAAACTTATTTTTCAACTTACCCTCGTACATTAATACTACAGTATCTAAGAAGATATTTTCATTTCTGCTTCCCTGTAACTTGACTTTCGCTCAGCATTAATGTTGTCTCTGCTACATCTTAGGCTTTAGTTTGTCTATAACTAATTATGTAGAACTGGTGAATGTACATCTGACTCAATGAAATTTTACGCTGAATACCAACTGATATTTGCTTGGCTGCGATTAGTCGTTTCTTGTATTAGGCTGGCAAAAAGTTCAACAGTTAGAAGGAAAGCTTCGGGTGGCCTGACATTCGCTGATAGTTTGCGAAGGTTAGTCTTAGTTGCTAAGACGAAAACAATCGCTACGTGGACGAATCCATTTTAAAATTTAGGGGAGCTGATTTTCTAAAAGCTTTATGTGAAACTAATGTGCACTGCAAAAAAAGAAAAAGAGAAAAAGACAGTTCTATATTTCCCGTTCTACTGGGCCGATTATCCAAATTCAAATTGCGTTTCCCACATCTCGAAAGCGCGACTTAAGAGATATGTTAAATCTATATGAAGTAATTTTCTAACATAGGTATTTTGACACAAAATCGGACTTTTTCTGAAACGACACGCCAGTTCTTTTTTCATACTTCGATTCTACGACTCAAATTATACCTAGATATTAAATTTTGTAAAATTTGGTGCCACATTTGACGTTATTATCGCACAAAAAAAGATGCAAAATTTCAAAACGTGCCAATATGTAATTTCATGTATGCCTTAGAAAATTTTGAATAAATAATTCTAATTTTTTTGCAGGTGTGCCTAGAAATACATCTACTTCAAGAGGGTGTTAAAACTTTTATAGGTTATAATGCAAAAATGTTTTCGAAAAATTTATAAAATTATTTAAAAATGCAAGTTTTAAAAATAAATAAATAAGAAATGTGCGAACTATATTTAGATGAAGTCTAAATTTCAAATTCTGGAAGGAGTCAAGTAAGTTTTAAAAAAAGGAGATATTAATATATATATATCAAATTCAATTAACATTCAGGAGCTAATATTTTGAGAGAAATGTTTTTTAAAACTCTTGGTGCGAGTTTTACAAAAGTTTGCAGTTTGGCATAATTTGAGTCGTAGAATCGAAATATGGAAAAATCTGGCATGTCAGTTCAGAAAAAGTAAGATTTTGTGTCAAATACCTATGTTAGAATAACTACTATATATAAATCTAATATATATCCTAAGTCGCGGTTTCGAGACATGAAACATCCACATAGAATTTCGTCAATCGGCCCAGTAGAACGGGAGGTATAGAATTGTCTTTCTACCCCCCCCCCGCAATGTGCAGCAGAGGAAGAAGCAAATTACTTGAATATTTCAAAAAATTTTCAGAACTTCGTGCTGAAACGTTGGGAGGCAGAGTAGCAAATACACGAAGAAATAGGTATATATAAGTTAAAAAAAACGTTAAATAAAATTCTAGCTTTAATTTGTCGGGTTATGTCATGTCTCCTTTTTAGTTAGTTTATGTTTTACTATTATGCTAGTGCTGTGTAGATTTATTAAGTATTATTTTACAGTGCTTATTAATTTTATTAATTTACAGTGAATAGTGAAATTTTATTGTTCATGTTTGAGTTGTAATTTTTAAATTATACTGTTGCTAAATTATTTCTTTTGATTTTGGTAAAATTTCTTTAAGTTAGCAGAAAAGCTTGTACAGCAATAGCCAGTTTATGCGTTCTCATGGGAGGAGAATTCTGGAGTCAAGGGTCGGCGGCCAGCAGCATTTTTCGTCCCCTTATCTTGCGGGGGCGAACATCCCGTGGCGAGAGGAGATTTTTTCAAGATTTTGTCAGATTTTCGAGTCTTTTTTTGAGGGAAGAGAGAGAGCTCGGCGACCCCTTCTCGGGGCTGTCCGTGCGAGAATTTTCCCGAGAACGACGCGGGCTCCCATCGTATCGTCGTCACTGAATCCCTTTTGAAGGTCTGCGGCTATGTCTGATTCTCACTAATGGTTTTTCCTTTGATGAAAAATGTGATTTAACGCCGCGCTGTAGTTCCAGTTTACTAATAAAAAATATTAGGAGAAAAACGTCGTTCACCTGCAGATTACTGCGATCTGCACTTATCTTCAGTGAGAACATCATTGAGAAGTGGGTGGGCTTTCACCTACAGATTACTGCTGCTTGCACTTATCTTTGTTGAGAGCATCATCGAAATGTTGGTGGACATTCATGTTAAATTGGACCTCCTTGCGTGCAGAAGGACTGTATCCATGAGGAAGTTTTTCCCAGCAGGTGAATTGACAAATTGGTGCAGCATTGATAAAGAAAGCTTTTTGAACTTCTTTTACGTGCGTTTCGTAGACAAATAGGGAGCATAAATCTGGACAAAAATCCTTTCGCCACCGTGAGTTGATTATTTTTTGATTTTGTATTTAATTCTATATGTGTCCTCAAACTTATTGCCCTTAACTGATGTAGGATTTTGTGAAATCGATTATTAGGTAAAAACTTCATCTTTCACTTTAACGAAAAACTTATTTAAAATGTTTGTATATGTAGTGAGAGTTTAAATGCTTGAGAAACCTTCTAAAATTAATAGAAATTGTAAATTGTTTCATTAAGATTTTGGTAAGATTTAGAAATATTTAAAGAATAAAAAAAATGTTTCAGACTACTTCAGTATGGTTCAGCTATAATTACGAAATTATTGTAAGGTATATAACTAATAATTTTGGATACAATATTGATTTGGGTACAGATTGTCGCATGAAAAATTGTGAGTAATTTTTAGTAAATGTTTGTAGGGGTAGTCTGGCCAGCTATTCTGAATGGATAATCTTTTGGAATATTAAATGGTTTTTATTGATTTACTATTGTATGTTTTTTTGTGTTTTTTTTTCTTGTGGTCTACTGTAAGTCACCCATGTGATCCTTTCGGAAAGCATGGTTAAACTTCCCTTCGAACCTGGGTAGTTTATTTCGGGCGTAGGACAAATTTAATGTTATTTATGAGTATACGATCTGATTTATTAATTTAATGGAACTGGTGTTTTGACTTCTTAGTCTGTGAGATTTATTTCTCCTTGGTGTTTTAAACTGTTCAGTGTTTTACTTTTAAGTGTTTGTGGCCATCTCTAAGGTTGTATTGAAATTTATGGGTTTACAGGAAGCAAAGCTGATTAGTTAGTTTAGTGAGAGATAGCATGTTGATGATTTTGTGTCAGGAATGCATTTTACATGATTAATAATCTTTTGATTTTAACAAAATGCCAGGGAGGATATTTCCATTTCTTATTGAACTTAAGAGTTGAGAGTTTATATGATAAAACTTGATTTACTGTATTGAGGATTTATGAAAATTTAATCTAGCTTAAGGTATTAATTATTTTTGTTTCAAACATCAGTGTCTTTGCATTGATTTCATGAATTCTAGATATTTTCATGAGAATTTGTATTTAAGTTTGTCACGGCACCAAGAGAGGTTGTGTATACAAGTTAAAATTAAAAATTAATAGAAAACCGGCAAATTTCTTATTCCCAACACTAGAAAGTTAGTATACGTATGAAAATTTTCTCGTTCTACTGCACCTCTTCAGAATTACTTCTTATGATAGGTTTCTTATAAAATACCCACGCCTCATGCTTGCATATAAGAGAAAGGTTTTCAGTATCCAATAATGGTTTTAAATTTTAGGAAACAAAACCTTAATTAACCAATGAGTAAGCTGTGGCATTTATGTTTAGGTTTTACTAACGAAGTTTCATTATATTTAAATCTTTCTCTTCTACCTTATTTCGCCACCACATTTATTCATTCCAGACTTTAAGTAAATCTGAGTAGCAAACAGCTTTACTATAACGTTAAGAATAAGGAATAAATTTGTGCTAAACTTTTCGCCCTCTAGCCGCAGCTGTCTTGCCTTGCAAAATTTCACTCTCTGTTGGTGACTACAGTACTGATGCTAAACCAAATATAACAAGGGTAGCATTGTGTTGACAAGTTGTACATTTTAGCTTATGTTACGGTTTAGGCAAATCTTACAGCCTCTCACAAAATTGGATTAAATTGTTTGAATTTATAACAGTTTGAAGAATGAGCCAAATCCAAGTGACTGGCAACTTTGTGTTGTTTTAGTTTAAAGGTGAAGCAGGACAACTTTGAAGTTATCTTAATTCTGTTTGTTTAGAATGTACTGTAGTTTGAAACCCCCTTAGATTACTTATGGCATCTCTAATTGACGGTAACTGGGCAAGTTGATTTAGCCTGAACCTAGGGTAGGTGTTACACAGTAATTCCAAATGAGAAATCTTAAATCACTTCAAATGAGGAAAGCAGGTGAAAAGCGTTTTTCGCTATAAAGATAGGTAAATTTCTGAAAAATGAGAATTTAGAGTCTTAAGTTCTGTCAGAAGTCATTGATTGACTCATTAATGAAACAAAATCAGTTTAAGGATGATCTATTGATTCACAGAAAAATTTTCATTCCTTTAAGATTTATTGTAATTATAAGTGTAGGGTTGTTATTATATCTCGAAAATAAATTTGAAGCACTGCGGGCCCTAACAGACTGATAGCGAGCTATCGTTATGTCTTAACAACTCATAAGCACTGAAAAGGTTTAAAGTAACATTTTTATTTAGTCGAAATTGAACGTAAAGTCACAACGTGTACTACAGACAATAACCACTGCTTGTAACTATTTAAACTAAACAATAACGGGCAGTTAAATTCTAAACGCTAGTAACTAAGTCTAATACTACACATGCACTAAACTATGTTGGCTCATTTATTTTATCGGCGTTTGAATTTAAAGCATCGGCTAGAGAGAATGCTAAAACAGGACTATGACTTTTAAACTGAGTTGGAGAAAAATGATAGCCAACGCGAGTGCCAGAAGCTTGCTCCACCTAAGATCCAAAACTGTACACTCAAACCTAATTGGCATTCTCGTAAGGAATACGGATAGAATAAGTTTTAGTAGAGATCAAAATCGTAGTAACTGATTAGTTAACATAGGATACGTTATACCTTTCTACCAGAACTTAAATAATCGCAAGAGAACTTAACGATCTTGGCTAAGATTTTAAATTCTAAGGTCTAACTTGTACAAAACTTGGTTTCTGACAATCATACAACTAGGCTCTTATGTCGCATCCTTTCAGAAATCTGGAAAGAAAAAGAGTTTTGTTGAGAAATACTCTCCCATTACAAATTGTCAGGTTATCTTTCACGAATTTACACAACGTTTCACTATTTGCACTTTTTCCCGCTTTTAATTCGTTTTCCCACTTTGTGCTTCACCTCCTGATGGTGAATAAGTGTCTATACTTGTACGAGGTTTCGACAACTACCTTCTAACCGAATTCCTGTATGGTAATTAACTTAGACACACTATGCCTTAGAGGTACGCTATTTCAAGAATCAGTACGTAATGCCGCAAGCTTCAACTTTATTTAACTTTATAACTGTTGTCTGAATAGACTAACTTTTAAATAACGTCAATTACACTACGTTAGCCGTTACTTTAAATCAATCCATTATCATGTGCTATCTTTACATTTACAATGCACATCATCAGAACTTATTTAACTTTTAAGATGCACTTAACATAATTCAGGATATAAAATATTAAAGTTCACTCAACATATGACGATACAAAAGGTAACTTAGTTTAAATTATACATAATATGTACAGTAGCTGATTTATTTGCTCTGCAATCACACCAAAATTGTCTACTGATTATAGTCTTTTGGACTAAAGTAAAACAAACGTGTTTAACACACAAACATTAAAAGTAAACTGAAAAGCTTCTTTGCCGAATAAATCTTAGATATTCTGGCTTGAAGCAAATGCTCAGCATATAGTAGAAACTTTACAGGATTACGCAAAATAAACCGAATAAATTAATAAATAAATTAAGGAAATAAAATAAATTCACTTATCTTTTGTTTTGGGGTAATTCTCCCATGCGTTTCTCGAGAAATTCTGCCCAAGGCGGACATACGCTGTGATAATGAATACTTCTGTGCGATTGGTAAATTTCCTCCTTGTGTAGTGGGCACTTCCAATAATCTCTCAGCTTTCGTTTGCTTGCAAGAAATTCAGCTGGAGCTAGTAGTTTCTCTTGAATTTTCACAGTTTAATTGGTAGCTCTTCCGGTGGCCTTTTTGAAACATAAATTTCAGCTTAGTTGACCTATCATTTTCCCACTGCCACAAGGTTATTGCTGGTTTTCGTTACCGGAACTTTCCTTTTGCCGTCCTTCCCACTGCCATTGCTTAGCATTCAACTAGTCACCATATCTTGGAGATCTTCGAAATTTTCCTCGACTTTTGTGGAAATTCGTTGTTTTCTTCTTTCCTCTTTCCTCCCTGTTCTCTGTAACAATTCCTTTTGCGCCTCATCAAGCCTAGAACTTTTCATATTTTCCGAAATCCTTTCTTTTTCCTTGCGGATCTTGCAATGTGTACGTCGGTGCTGAATCCACCGACAGTGTAGACAGTGTCATTTATGCATTTACTATATTTTTAATTTTATTGGTCTCATGACCCTTTATTGCTCAAGCCAGGTGATTACCGCAATACTTCTCATAACAGTGGTATAACAGCGCGTTCATTATATCGTTCAACCTGATCCACATTTGCTTTTGCACATGCACCATTTTGTGCTTTCAACTAGAACATTCTTTCCCTGATTCTGTCAATTAAAAATGTACCTCCGAACTTGTTACAAAACTTGCCTACAATTCCTTCAGGTGCACAAGAAAGAGAATGCTTATTTTTAAAAGTTTATATCACCCCTAAAATTAACCTACCACTTTTTCTTATTATAATAACAATTTGTTTTGCACAGGCTATACCCGAATTCATTTTCCACTAACCTCTGAATGCTTGCTAACTGAAAATCATCAGACCTCTTTTTTAATAGCAACAACAAAATTTATTGAGCGTAATCAACTGTTCTACCAAGAAATAATTCGACCGGTGTCTTATCCATGCTATCGTATTTAGCCGACCTTAACGTATAGGTATAACGTAACGTATATTCCTTCACACAGCTATCCCAGAGTTGATGGAAATTTTTAAATAGCTGAGGATAATTTTACTTATAATTCTGCTCATCCGCTCTGCGATATTCGACTGCGGTCAGTAAGGGATCACTTTAATGTATTTTATATCAAGAGTCGCACACATTTCCTAAAAGATTTGATTTACGAATTGTTTACTGAGATTGCTTTAATTAGAGCTCCGTACTTGTAAATGTAATATAAATGTATTTAGAAATGAATTTGCAGCAGTTTTTGAAGACGCCTTTAAAGGGGAATCCTTTCTACATATTTCGAGAGATGGTCAACATTCATAAGCAAATATATACTTTTTTCACTACGTGGATAAGAACCAATAAATAAATTCCTACGATTTCATTAGGGAATATAGCTTTTACGCTTTTAGGTACCCGACTGGGCTATAATTAATATCATTACCTAACCTACCTTGCTTAAATACCTACCTAGCTCAGTTAAATTAGGTACGTGTTCAAGTTTATGCTAGTTTAAATTTTGCTTATCTTCCAGCAGTTTACTCTTTTGAGATTTGTTTTGGCGACTCCCATTAGTGGATGAAAAAGTCTTTCGACTTCGAAACAGCCCTGTATGTCAAACCTAAGCCCTCCTTCGGCTGTTGGTTTCCGAATATTTTCATTAAATACTTTCTGGTCTCGCGGCGTACGCGTACCTGCTGACAGTTGCCTGCTTTCAAATTTCACCGCTAGTTCAAAAAATTATGCTAGTGTACCAGAGTTTCTTAGATTCAAGGTAGGTTAGTTAACGATACCTTAATGATTTCTGAATCAGATTTTTTCCCATGCAACGAATTTGCTACTTGTCCTTTTGTTAGAATGACATTTGTCAATTCATCCGATTTCGTCTGATATTTACCGAAACGTTAAGATTCTAATTCTGTTTTATATTCCAATATAGGGAAAGCTTTAAAAATAGAACAAAACGGCAGTTTTAAACTCTTGAAACTTTCACGCCCTGATTCACTTAATAAAAATGTGTCGATGCTTTGTATCAGCTCAGGGATTGTTCTCAGAAGTTGTTAAGGTTACTTTCTGCAACTGTTCAACTATGTAACAGAAAATGCCTTTTTAAATTTTCTCAAAACTCTAAACTGAATTTTTGCCATCAAACGTAGTAAACGGCTTTCTTGATGCCCGCATAGTATCTATGATAAAACCAATTCCTTCCGTCGGGCTACCTGGCGCAAAGCTTCCGAAAAATGGGGCAAGCAGAGTGAAAATAGGTTGATCTGGCCCCTATAGACCAATAGCAAAATACGTCTCAACAACTCACAAACACTGAGGAAGGTAAAAAATAACCATTTCTATCTAGCCCAAATGGAACACAAGGACACATCTTGAACTGCGGATAAAAACCAAAACTTTTGTTTTGTTTGTCCACTTGTGTCTAACAGGCAATATAATTCCAAACGCTGATAAGCATTTCGAGATCACACATTCAGTAGAATGAGAAATAAACTGGATCATGAATCAATTACTTTACCGTCCCATAAGGCGAAAGCTTCGACTAACGAGAATGTATATAGAAGTATCACATTTAAACAGAGCTTACAAATAGCTATTTGAAAACGCTTGTGCCTGAAGCGTTTTCCTTCAAAGATTGAAAATTCTTAGCTAAATACACTCAAAACTAATTCGCATCGGGTAAGGCATAGGAAGAAGTTACAATGAAGATCAAAATCGTAATAACTGGTTAATTTGCATACAAGTAAAATACATCGTATATTATTTATGTGATATCCGATACCGAAATTATCAAAGTAAATCTAGCTTTTCTCAATATGAAGATCAAGATTAATGATATTAACCCTAATCTTGCTTGGCTGAGCAAAATGAACTAAAGACGAAAGAAGCGGGTTTTTAGTATGAAAGCAATCTAAAAACTCAATACTAACAATAAACAGAAAAGGAAATAAACAATAAAGGTGAAACAACAGTTTCTTAATGAGAATATTACTCCTTCTTCCTTTTTGAATAGGCAATTACGTTAATTAACTTCGTTAAAATTGTCTTAATTAGAAACAGCTTATTAGTCATTCAAATCGCTAGATGACTTAAGGCAACGTACATTAAAAGCTTGATTAAGCTCTCCAATAAAACTTAAAATGGAAAATAATCTAAAAAGCATAAAGAAATAAAAATTATTCAACATAAATTAAAGCATCTTTCTTTATAAGAAACAAAACTGTTTTTGCTCCAAACGTTCCAAAAAGAAAAAAAAAACCTTATCAGAAGTAGAACAGGACTCAGGATTACAAGAGTGTTCGTTTTAATATTAAGAGTACCTTATTATGTCAGGGGAAAATATTCTGCAAGTCAACATATACAACAGTATTGCAATTCTACGGAAACCAAGCATTTATCCTGATAACGTTTTTACATGCTAAGCAAAATTATTTTGCTATTGATTTGCTTAAATATTTTTAATTTTTCGAATCTTTTAGATTCATAAAAGATAATCAAGCGCAGCATCATCGAACGGTTACATAACTGTATAAGGAACTATATAAGGAACTATCGCATTTCCCTATGTTTGTTTTCATGATATAAGCAGCAAACTATCGAAGATGGTGGTTCGAAACTCAGCATAAGCATAGTTGTTTTCTCACGTTTTAACCTTCGGAAAAACCCTAATCTCTCTACAGTATAGGTGAATTAAAATGTGGTGAATAATATGTCATCACCAGCTCTGTTGGGCAACTGATTTTGTGTTTCTTCGAAGTCATCCTTTCGGCGACAGAAAGCATAAGGAATGTCGCATCCCTTTGTTTGTACTCTTAGTGGCTAAGTAGCATATCCAGCTAGAAACTTGAAGATCAGGGTTTAAATTTCATTGAGAGAGAAATTGACTTTTCACGTCTTTTATTCCGAAAAAAAAAATACCTTAGTGTCTCTAGTACTAAAATGTTATTTTAACCAGTATAAGGAGCACATGTATTACATGTTTCGATTTAAAAAAACTGATGCATTTAAGATTTTTTATTTTGTTATTGTACTTCGATAACAATGGAGTTCCTTATATTCAACACTATTTGAAGGGAAAGAAATTTGTGTTTCCTTTCAAAGCTTGTGTAGACTTCGGATAGGTGCATACAAGCGAATACCATCGTATTTTTCACTTTTAGATAGGTGAATATAACCACTTAAGTTCTGCGATTTGTTTATGTTCCCTTTCTTAAAATTCAACGCACTAAAAATAATAGAATTGTAGGGTATATTTTAATTTTAAAACGTTATTTTAATTTAATTGTGCTTTCCTATCGTTCCTTGTTTTAGCTTACAACTCCCTACCAGAATAAGGTTCTAGAATCGCGTTGAATGCAAATGAGTAAGAAGTAGTATTTAAGGAAGGTTAAAAAATACTGCGAGAGAGACAGCAAGGAATCCTGATTACCGAGTGTTTGCCTTCGGCCTAAGTCTCTAGAAGGGGTTACGCTCGGCCTTATATTATGTGCCTTTTGATATTCGGCGCCTAGTCTTATTTAAGGACCAACTACGTCAGATTTATGTTAGCATCGGCTAAATCTTTTAGTTAGATAGAGTTAGTTCTTACATCTTATTTTCATTTCAAGCCCAAGTGGAGGCTTTGTTGTAAGCCTCGAATAAGGGGCCAACTGTTCATCTTATTTGAAATGAAATAAAGGGTATTTAACCTTTCTTCATTTCATAATTTGTGTTATTTGAACTCAGCGATAAGTCGCTTAGGTGTTCACTAGGTTCCTCGACATTTCCCTTAGTAGAATGAGAGTTCTGAGGGCTATGAAGTCGTACAATGAGGGTATACTATGTTCGTACTATGAGAGCTTCTAAATGAACAAACATCAAATTTAAATTTAATTTCAGTCGAAACAGAAATGAGTTGATGTTAAGCAAAAAACGAAAAGTTTCATTTTTTAACTAAGCAAGTGTCATGTGTTTTGTATTTTGTGGAGTAATTTTTACTTATGTAAATTTTTGTCGAAATTAAATGCGACAAGGAAACAATGAATATCTCTAATTTTCATTGCAGCTTATAAATATACTCGCTTTACAGTAAAGTTCCAATAAGATTATGATCAAGATTGGTTGTTCGGAAGATTTCAAGTTCCGCTACATTTTATTGTTCTACCATAAACTCCAAGATTTGAACCATGGAGTATCTGTTGTAGTGAGGAGAATATCACGATTCGGATTCTTATTCATAATCCTTCAGGGTGACCTGAGCTCGGTGGATTCGCAATAGATTCGAATAATTCTTCATCCATGCTTTTGTAGTTAAAAATTCCGACTCTTCTGGAATCAGGTTGAAATCTACAACGTTTCAAACTAACGAAATAGTTTGATTTCCTAAAATAATGTCCTTAACTGAGTTTTCACCTTCCGCTATATAAAGCGAAAGAAAAATCATGGTTGCAAGTAGCTGCAGAAGTGGGTACGCGGTTTAGTTACTCACCTTTTAGTGACTGAGCAATTTAACGAAGCCATTTTTAGAGATAGTGTGAAAAACATTAGTAAAGCATTTCAGTATGTTTAATGAAAATATTTTTACATTTTAAGGAATTAAACAGCTTCCTCTCACGAATTTTCATGCTGTAATGGTCAGCATATTCCAACTAGTAATTAAAAGAATTGAGTTATATTTCGAGTGGCGGCGAAGGTGAATTTTCAGGATTTCTCAACTGAAAAATTCCTATTGGTGCCCCAACTAAAATGTGATGGATGATATTCTGTAAATCAAATCGATTTAGTTAAATGGGTTCAGTTTTCTTCCAACAGTTTATATGCGGTGAGAGGGAATATGACGAAGTAAAGCTATTCCTCTCATGTGTTCTAGTGAAGTAATTGTATTTATCTACTGGTCGCAACAGAAGGACTCGTATCCAGATTCCGTCGGGAACACTGTTAACATTTTAAGCTTTACTGTTCGTAATACTAAAAAATTATTGCACTTTAAACCTTTTTTTTACTTTTATTCTAAGTTTTTAGAAACGTTGGATCATTTAATAAATATATCATTCTTTACATTTAAATATAAAGTATAAATACAGTCCCTATCAATGAAATTAAGAATGGCAACAAAGTTAGGCCAAGGATTAAGAAAGGCCTAATAGAATGCTATTTTATTGCTCAGAAACTGAATTTAAAAATTTCCGTAGAAAGTCAGACAAATTAACTAAACTATAAAATCTGTTAAACTGATTTATTTTCATGTAGCTTCTCGTTATCTATGTGATATGCTTGATATGTTTCAGTTATTTTAAAAGAAATATTAGAATTTATTATCACAAATATCATTATTTTTAACTATAAACTCAAAATATTTATTGGGCCAGTTAAATTTTCTCTTTAAATCGACGGAAAGTCATTATGTAGTATTTTTCGTTTTTGTATTATTTAGAAATTAATTATTTCAGTTTGTTATTCATTCT
>KK115825.1:732326-753781 GCA_000611955.2 Stegodyphus mimosarum | reverse complement strand
CGCTCTATTTCCGACCACGATATTTTATACCACGACGTTTTAAAACTGCGGTGTTTTCTCTTCGCTTTCTTTTCTCTCACGAGGTTTTCGCCTTGCACTATTTTCTCCGGGACGTTTTCGTCCGCGATGTTTTTGCCACGATGTTTTCGGCTGACACATGGAAAGCACACAAATACCTGATGTTATCGTTGTGTTGCATACTTCGTTATCATGTTCCAAATTTTTTAAGTTGCGTTAAAGGTAATGTGGTATTAACCTATTTTCCAGCAAATAACAAATATCCAAATACATAATTTACCGTGGTACCTGTAGTGTAAAGGATGATTGGCAACGCTTATCGTATTACTCAAATTATGGCATTACTGTTTCTATAAATTGGGCATTTAGATCTTGAAATTTAAAGTTCCTCGAAGAAACAATGTTTATGCCATTTCTCTATGCTTTTTCCATAAAAATAGATGTCTTCATCTATGTTTATATGAAAAATAGATGTTTTAATCTATATTTGTTTCGTAATATTTTGATTCTAATAAATTTTGATACTAAACTAAAAAACTAAACTAAATTTGGCGGCATAAACAGCCCTTAGAGAGCAATCGCTGGCAGTGTCCTGATATCTGCTTTCCAGACAGTGGGCTCCATGGTGCTGCGCATTTTACCCTGAACAAGTGGTCAGCCTGTCGCTAGACCCTCGGTGTTTAGTCCCCAAGCGAACTTGGTACTCATTTATCGACCCCCTCAAGGGATGGGAGGCTGAGTCAACCTTGTCCAGCCCGAGGATCGATCACTGAACCTGTGGTGTTGCAGAGCGACGCGCTAGAAATTTTGATGCTACACGTTTTCAGATTTGAAGAAAACAAAGGTCTAGCATTTTGTACTTAACATCAAGAAGGTGACCATCGTTTTAGTGGTTGTTTCAATATATGAAATGATCTCTTGATACGGTAAAGCCACACAGCGCCCCGAATTTCTTGGAAATTCATCACGTTTTTAAAATAGGGGGAAGTAATCTCAAAGATACTGCGTATTTATAAAAACTTTCGAACTGTGGTTCTGTTTTCGAATGAAAATTTTTGTTTGCACAGGAATAATCTTATTAACAATTTAAACATAAGTACATTCGAAAGCAGAAGCACACCTGAAATTCATGTATGAATCTCATAGACAAAACACCTAAATGTTCTAAGTTGCAAGATATTTTCATTCTAATAGAATTTGTACGAATTATAGAACTCAGTGATGGAAAAATTCATTTATCTTCTTCGAGAAAAATTTCCTAATTCCTATAAACTTTGCATTAAAAATCATTTTAAAACTAGCACAATAATTATTGATAACTATGTGTAATCGAGAATAAATAGCGATAGTGTAAAAATAAACTTGACTATTAGTGATATCTCTCAGGAACAAAGCATGTGTTACTTTACCAAATGTCACTAAAATATTTCGTGCATTTCTTGGTAAAAAGCTTTAGACTTCTAATTTCGTAATAAACTTTAAACATTAGTATACACATTTTGTTCCAACGTCTCATGGCTATTCTAAGACGCAAAATGAGAAGTTTGAAATTCGGTTCTTACTAGTGACCTTTAAACAACAATATAGGCATATATAAATTATCGAATAAAAATAAAATATTGGTTATTGCCAATAGCAAAAATTCTCTACATGGTAAAGCAGAGTTTGTAAAATTCAATATGCAATAATAGTAAAATATATAACGAAACGTAGTTTGCTGCTTTTATTTTATTACTTTCTAAAGTTCCTCACTTTTATTCTGCTGAACGAAGTGTCGAGAAACCTATTGAAGCGCTTAGTTCAAGTAACAGAAAGCGACACCTCAAGAAAGAAGGGTAATTACGGAACAGAAAGTTCAAAGAACAGAAAGCGTAAACTCAAGAAAGAAGGGTAATTACAGAACAGAAAGTTCAAAGAACAGAAAGCGTAAACTCAAGAATAAGGGTAATTACGGAACAGAAAGTTCAAAGAACAGCAAGTGTAAACTCAAGAAAGGAGGGTAATTACAGAACAGGAAGCGCAAACTCAAGAAAGAAGGGTAATTACAGAATAGAAAGTTAAAAGAACAGAAAGCGTGAAGTCAAGAAAGAGGGTAATTACGGAACAGAAAGTTAAAAGAACAGAAAGCGTAAACTCAAGAAGGAAGGCTAATTACAGAACAGAAAGTTAAAAGAACGGAAAGCGTAAACTCAAGAAAAAGGGTAATTACCCTTTACTCAAGATTAACAGTCGGCCCTTTTCTTTGGACTTAAGCAAAGCCTCCACTTGGTATTAAACTCAAAAATAAGGAATAAGAATTAATTAATGACTAACTGAGAACTTTAGTTGAAACTAACACAATTCTAATATAGTTGCCCCTTAATCTTAAAGTAGGCGGCGAACTATCGAAAGGCACGTAATAATACGGCCGAGCTTAACAACAGCTTAGAGAGACGTAGCCCATAGGCAAACACACACTGTTCAGGATTCCTGACTCAATCTCTCTCTCGAAATCTGTTGAACTTTCGTTTAATACTATGTCTTCATCATTTGCATTCAACGCGATTCTAAAAACGCATTTTGGTAGGGAGTTGTAAGTTGAAACGCGATAAGATAGAAAAGTTGAGCTAAATTAAAATAACTGTTTTAAAATAAAAATATACCTTGCAACTGTAAGCTAAGGAAATGTTATTGTTTGGGAAAGATTCTCAGCTTTTGATCATTGTATTTGATTTCGATATTGATACAATGACATCATGTGTTTTTTAATTTATTATCTAATTCATATGTTAGTATTTTTTCCACAATTTCCTACCATGTTATTGACTTTTAAACACAAAGAACATGAAATCAAAAATGTTCATGCAACCTTCGCACTTTTAATAGAGTTTTCTTAAAACTCTTCCTGATATTTACGTTAATAGATCCATATATGTGTTTTCCTAAATCTGAAAAATTTCTGCCAGAAACTTTTACTTAAGATTCATGTTAAGAATAAACTAAAGGTAAAATAAAAATTATTACTTTATATTTAGTGAAATGAAACTGTAATATATCCTGATAAACTACTGTTTTAATGTTTTAATCAGTATGTCATCCATTTTTAATTTTGTTTTGGTATTTTATGTTTTTAAACCGATATTTGATGTTTTTCTTTAGTTTGCGTAATTAAATTCACTTCAGTCATAAAAAAAGCTTTAACTTGTGTAAAAGTGATATTAAATTCTAAGATAATTTAATTAGGTACATTATTTAGCCTCAAGGATTTTATTGATAGTCATTGTAGATAAAAAAAATTATTAAAATTCAAAATTCATTCTCTAGTATATTGATCATAGTTCCTTCCATAGCCTTACATCAGTAAGAAATTAGGTAAACAAAATTTTAAAAAGGCAAGAATAATAAAATACTGAGAGGATACCTTTATCTTTAGTGGCAATGCAATTAAAGAGATAGTTTGCTTTTGATACGGCTAATAATATGTATTCACAATGTTTAACGGAGGAAGGAATATCGATCTAGTTTCATTTTCCGATAATATCATTATTTGTTTTGTCGTTTAAATATAACAAGTGTAGATCGAGTTCCTGACAAGGATATGCAAATATGATTACCAGAAGTTTTCCTAAGAGAATTTTGAAAATTTCGATACTTGTTTATCATAGTTTAGTTTCCAGTCTTCCACTTAAATCATACAATAAGATGTTTTAAGAAGGAGAATCTTAACTCAGTAGATGGTACACAATTCAGACTAATGATTCGGAAGTTTAACAGCATTTGTATTACATACTGCATTTTGTACTCGAAGTGGACCCTATCAAAGTGTTAGCAGTTATCGCTTTTACCTTTTCATCTGCCTTTCCATTAGTACATAATTCTGATATAAAACTAATAAAGAAATTTTCTAAACTAAAAGATAAACAATGGTACTTTGAGATTCTGCTCAGAAAATTTGTGAAAGAAAAACATTTCGTAAACATTGTTTCCTTTATGGACAATTGATGTCTTTAATCTTTGCGTTATGATGATACAGATAACAACAATATGTCAAAAATGAAGGAAAGCAAACTTCTTGCAAAATTAAGATTTTTACTATATTTTACATTAAAAAATAATTTTCAGAATCACTCCTTTGCATTTAACGAGCAGCAACTTTAAAGATAAGCCAAATGGAATGTTTTTATTACTTTTCTTTCAAAAGAGAATGAAAAATTATGTAGCATTTTGAAAAGAGAAGCAAACTTTTTACAGCAAAATAAATTAATTGAAATTAATATATAAGTTCTATTCATGCAGAAGCACAACACAACGTCTGTTTGAAGTTATTGAGAAAAATTAGATTAGGAATTTTGGATTTTGAGGACAGAGTTTAGTAGAAACTCCAGTTAAAGTGTAATTTTCTACAGATTTACGCAATAAGTTACGTGGAAAAGACTTTTTTAAGGCAGGACCCTTTTGAATCCTGAAAAGGTAACGTTTTGCACATAAAGTGTTTTTATAAAAATTTTTGAAATATCTGAAGTATGATTTAATCGCATTAGATATCTTTGCGATGACATCGGCATTACATGTCTACTAAACGGTATGTTGGTGCTTGCTAAATTCTAATATTATTATTTCTTAACTACCACCCTGCTGGCATGGTGACAGGAAACCCGTCTTTCATAATTTTAGATCCGGGCTCAAATCCAGGAGAAAAATTCATGGATGTTTCTCAGTATATGGTATTTTCGATGCAAAGCTCTTAAATACTGTCAGGCTGAAACTAGTCGCAAGAGGTTGGTTGTAAGAAAAGGCGTGGTGTAACAGGTCCTAGGTCTCTCTCTGGGGTGTTTTTCCTTAAAACGGGGCTTCCTCTTTCTCATTTTTACTTTTACCATGAATCCACCGAAAAAATGCAAAATGAGCGACGGATGTAGTGTGGTTAATGAAGAACGGAGAAACAAATATTTCTTTGGAAATATAGGCAAGAAGGCAGTGTTTTTATTGTATCATGAAACGATAGCCGTATTTAATGAGTACAATTTGACACCACGAACTATAGCGAATTTACCTGAGCTGTGAACTTTTCAAGGAAGAACGCGAAGTAAAAGCTGCGGAATGTGTTAAGATACTGAAGAAGCATATTATTTGCAAAGCAATGAACACTCCGAAATAGTGTTACAGAAACAAGATTCATGGGGGTAATTTACAAACCTGTTAAGCGCAAACACGCAACAAGCCTTTATGGCAAGGTTGTCAAGCAGTGCATGGTAGACTGTGCATGCTTATTGTGTCCTGATGAGAGAAGCAAATTAGAAAACGTTTCATTGTCGAGAAGGACTACAGTGCAGTACCCCATTGACTCAATTAATGATGAACTAACAGAACAGCTGACTACTATGAGCATATATCTAGCCTGGTTTTCTTTGGCACTGGATGACAGCACAGATAATAAAGACACTGAAAAATTACTCGTCTTTATCAGTGGAATTAATGAAACTTTCGTCATAACAGAGAAATTAAATGGTCTAGAATAAGTGAAAGTTAAAAATATTGGTCAAAACTTCCTTGTATGTGCTGTGAATTGTGTGGAGAAAAGTCGCTTGTTCCTGAACAAAATGACAAACATTACAACAGATGGGGCAAGGGCTTTCAGTGGAAACACGTAGGTGTGGTTAGGGTTTAAAAACAAGCTACAGGAGTAAGGCACAGACGTATGTTATTTTTGCATTGTATTTTGCATTTGGAGAGCTTTTGTAAAGCTGCACTGAACTTAAAGCATGTGGTATATTATATTGTTAGCGTCGGGAACACAATCAGAGCAACGGGACTTCACCATCTACATGTCAAATCTTTTCTTATGGATTTGCAGCTAGAGTTTGAAGACGTAATTTACCATAATATTATGAGATGGTTGAGCCTGGGTAAAGTGTTAAAATAGTCTAGGCATTGAAGAATGAAATGTTATTTCTAGTCACGATGGAAATATCTCATGCTTCTGTTAAAAAATAGGATGTGAGGAGTGGAGATATGAGATGATGTTTGCAGCTGATGTATTTAAGAAACTGAATGAATTGAATGTGACATTGGCAGGAAAAACGTTATTTGCGCATTAAATGTAGAAACAGGTAAAATGACCCAAAGTAAAACTGGGTCTATTCGCAAAGCAAGCATATGAAGGCAATTCTTGTCATTTTCCTTTATTACGAAATTTTTCTTTAGACGAAACGTACCTGAAATTATTTCTACTAAGATTGGATGAGCTCGCAAGAAGAATTTAGGGCTTTAGTTAAAATATAATTAAAAAATCTGAGACCAAATCCAATTTGCTCTCTCATTCCATCGCTGCTGATGCGGGTGCAGCAGCTGAGCATCTTCAGCGTAAATTATTGACATTGTGAAGCTTAACTTACTGACAGTTATTAGATCACACTGTGAAAGAAATGTTTAATGTCGTGGCATTAGTTGACTTTTACAAAAATTTGCTGGGAAAATGTTCTATATATTTGAGTCTATATATATTTGTATGCAAGGTTTTTCTTCCTTGAAGATTAACAAGGGTAAGTAGACAAATAAATGCTGTTTGATGGACACTAATTTGCAGGCTGTGATGAGAATCTCAAAAAGCAGTCTCACTGCTGACCTAAAAAAGTGTAAGAAAGTGTGATAAGGTGCATTTGCCTCAACTGATTCTAAAAATAATTATAAAAGTAACGTACTTAAGCTATAGATGATATGAAATTAGCATGATAAATAAATTGAATATACCCCTGCCACTGTTTTATTTAATTTATACGGTAAAATTTATACCTTTTTGGAAATGTAAAGTTAATTAATGAATGCAATTATTTTAAAAGGTGCGTCCCTCCGCTAACCTCCGCTTTCACAAAGTGGCCCTGAAGCGAAAATTTCTCGACCCTGGGTTAGGGCGTCCTTAAAAATAAATAGATAAATTTATATAATCATTGGACAAATGTAATATTTTACGTGGCCAAATTTTATTTTTCGTTTTAGTAATATAATGCAAGTTATAACAAAAAATGTAAAATATTAAAATAATACAAAGATTAATTTGCTCGTTTGGAGGGAATTCTATTTTGACATTTTACTGTACTCCTTTCGCATTCGCTGAGAATAACAATCAGCAGACTATCAAAATTTATCAAACCCAAGGTAAAGAATAAGCCCACAATACATATGAAAAGTTTCTTGAAAACGAATGAACTTGAAAGTTGTAAAAATGAAACTATTGTTGGTTTTCAAACATAAGGAAATGGAAATAATATTTTTCTGAAAATTCAATGCATGGCTGGATACTTAGCGTCTATGAGTTCAGAGTCAATACGTCGCTGTATATTTTGCAGCAAAAGCATAATGAAGATTTTTATAAATTCGCATTCTGATTACGGAAATAATGTGAAATTAATGTAAAACAAATACGTCTGCGTTTTGGTTTTAGTAGACTGTCAAAATGAAATCTAGGAAAATTTAAGTAATGAATGAATGAAGAATATTTTCTCCCTTTCAAAAATCAATGTCTGCTTCGCGAGATATGAGAAAAAGCAGAACACACCAAAATTCATAATGGATTTTGTATTTATACTGTTGTTTAAAACTTTGTTTCGCTGGCCAGTCAACTTATTCAAGTATAGTAATGGATCAGTACCGAGTAGTCTTTACTAAAAAAGATATCTGTTCCAGACGAAAAATGTAGTATTGCTATTTATTTATATGTTTGTATTCCGATTTAACTAAATATGAAAAAGCTTAAATTTGCTTCAAATTTGTATCTGCTGTATTTAATACAGTTAGATAGCAACGATGGTAAGCTTGTTGAAAAGAATTTTTTTAAGGTCCGGAAAGAAGTTAAATTTTACACTTTCAGTAGATTTTAGGACACAACAAGTAGATTACGTGCTCGGTGTTGCTGTAATATTTTACAAGAGACAAATTATATGTACTGCCTTAAAGGCCAGATTAGTTTCTTTTCTAATTACAGTTACATTTTATGATTTCAACAAATGCTTTCCGGAATGAAGTTCTCAAAAGACGTATAAATTTCATCTTTCATAAATTTTAGGTCACTGTATAAATGCCCTGCGTACTTCGGATAAGTATTCTAATCCCTATTGTGAACAACAGCGTTAGTTGTCGTCGATTTTATCTTAACAAAGGAGATGTCAGCAGTTACAATGCTACCATCTTTATAAGTTGCAGCTAAAAAAGTGTTTTTGAGCTTAGAGTGCAAAATCAAGCGTCTTCTACAGAAGTTTCTATAAATTAAGATATCTGATGTGGACACCACATGGTTTCCTTGTACAGCCTATTAAAATATGTTAACATTTGCTGCACTTCATTTAAACTTATTTCCCCGAATTTCATTCGAGATACATTACGCCTTCAATCAATTCAGTTTGAATTTCGCGCCAAGTCAAAAATACAAAGAATCTCAAAACATCTGCATTAAAAACAGTAAATTTCAAAACCTTCTAAAACTTAAAATACAGTTCTGACAGTTAAAAGAAATTCACAACTAAAATTCGAGTTTCTACGCAAAAACAATTAATTCGGCCAGCGAAAGGGAAAACAACATTTTCGATGCACAGAATTGAAAGTTAACCTTTGATCTCACTGGGCAAAAATACATTGATGTTAGACCAACATAATTAATTCACTATTATATTAAGGGTTTCAAATGCAAACAAATGACGGCCTCGTTAGTCCTAGAGCCAGTTTAAACTTTTATATTGTTGATAATTCCACAGCTATTGCATACAGATTAACTAAATACATAAAACCTTAACTGGAACATGGGACTTAATTTAATCAGTTTTAAAGTAAAATAAGCAAAATTTACCAATATTTACATGAGAAAAAAACTGATCTCACCGAGCTCGGTAACAGAGTGAATATATATATATGCTCTGTGCGGACGATTGCAACAAAAGAGGGAAGTGCGTAACTAATAATTATAACAGTCTCATGCACAAAATTTACTGCTATTCCATTTGGACTTATGCGAGATACATACACAAATATCAAGGAAAAAATCTCTTCTGAATTCCTTTTAAATTTATTTTGTAATCCGTTTTTGAAAAAAGAGTCCTTTATTCCGTCCGTATGTACAGATGTCGATCGAAAACATGTTCAAATGGATCCGAGAGCGGTCAAAATGAATATTTTAGTTGAAATATGATATCTGAAATGTGTCGACGGTGCAAAACTTCCTTTGCTTCGTACAGGAAGGTATAAAGAAGAGGAGAGAATAGAACCCTTTTTTAAAGTAATATTTATTTTTATTATGTATTTTTCACTTTTCTTGCAACCAGTTTTGTTGGCTTCTGTCATATGAAACTAATTAATTACTTCATAAAGAAAATTCTATGGAAATTTCTACATGTTAAAGAAAATTAGACTTTTTTCCTTCATAGATATATGACGCTCTTGTTTCAGAGAGGAAAGAAAAAGATTAATTAATCAAATTGTCTAAATTCTATTCCTGAAAAATTGAATTTTTTTTATCCACTTTTTAGACATAGAACGAAGCAGGGAGTTCATTCTTCTGGCACTAATAGCTCTTACAGAACTGTTTGTAATTTGTTAAATTATTCAGATCGTTTCAATAATTCTCAGTAATGCTCAAAAGCTAAATAATTCCAATAAAATTAATTAAATAAAAGGATATTTTATTCAAAATAATTTTAAATTAGCGTTTCCCATTGTGATTTAAATAAGAGTTAATGCCTTGGAACCCACTGCGAAATTTCTAAAAATATAACTGTTGGTAGGATTAAATGCATAATAGCATTTCTATAACATCCCTAAGCATATTATAGAAAAAAGTATTATAAAGTGACATGTTCTGATGTTTTATTTTTCCAAAATTATTTGTTTTATTTAACATATGAATAAAATTTTGTACTAGCTGTGAGTTTTTTAACAAAGGTTTCATTGTTTTGAAATCAGGTTTTATATTTTGATTATTTTATTGCTTTAAAGAATTGCACGGTTTTTAATTAAGTAATTGAAGTAAATTTAAAAGAATAATAAGTTATTAAAAACTTAGGTACCTGTAACTAAACTGTAACTAAAAAATCAGGTTAAATGAGTATAACATTATGCATGCGTCAATGGCTACGCATCTATTGAAAACGGGAAGTATGAGTATACAATTAGGAGAAATGCCAGGAGAAAAATACCATGACTGAGTTGAAAGGCAGTTTTGAAACTAACAAAAAGTCATTGAAAGAAAGCATTCCTAAAATGAATTCAATGTTTAAGTTTATTCAGTATGGCAACATCAGACCCCAGAATAGTTCATCATACGCAGTTTGATACTAGTTCATCGAAAATTCTATGGACCTTTTGTACTACTAGGACATGTGTATTTGCTGACACATAACTTATCAAAACGCTCATAATCTGAGCATAAGATGTTTATTAGAAGACTTAAGCGCGCACACGATCTTGAACAAACATATGATGACAAGTCAAAGTGAACAGGCTTGAAAAAAAATAACAATACGCTCATTAAAGGTAATGCATAGTCTTACAGAGAGAAATATAAAAATCCAAACTACAAACATAACAACCAATTAAGCATCAAAACAAAATAAAATTTAAACAGGTTTCATAATAATATGCTAATGATATCTGATACGATCCAGAAGACGTAAGATGAAATAACTTAGTTTTCTCAATATATGTTCCTTCGTGTATAGAATTCTATACTTTAAATTAGGAACGAGCTATAAGTATCTCTTCTGGCTCATCGCCTGTAAATAAATTCTAATTTGTTGTTTCAACAAATAGAAACATCTGTGATACTAAATTTTGGAAAATATTTTATTACATATAATCAACCATGTGTAAAATTCGGTCTACATTTTTATCAACATAATTAAATGAATGCCCCATTATAATTTTTTTTCTAAAAATTATATTTTATTGCAGAACTTCAAAGCGAATAATTTAATTGCTTTTTAATTAAAGAAAATTGTTTATAATACATTTTGAAAATACTTTGAAACGAATAAACTTATTTTCTTTACTTTTTTTATACATTATCAACAATATTGTTGCTGATGCTTACTTGTCTGACGTATAGTCAGCCCAAGCCCACGAAATTCCTGGCTGCAAGGAGCGTAAGATTATGTCTGCCGTTGGCAACAGCCTTGAGCACCTAAGAGGTGACAGTGCGATTTAGCTCAGTTCCGCCCTCAATTTTGATGGATAGCAATCCGAGGAGACGGGTCCGAGAGTCTTCCACCCCTCTTCCCCTACCATCAACCTATCGAGAGGACTTTCGGCTCGTCGCATATTTAGAATGTCCTCATGCCGCATGGACATTATACATCTACAAGTATCCATGCCTTCTCCGGGATTCAAACCCAGACCCTTCGGGACAGCAGTTAGCGACGTTAATCACCATACCGGTTGGGTGGCTACCGTCACACGTTAGACAGACAAACAAAAACGCAGAGAGATAAGCATCATTATAGAAACAACAAAACCCTAAATTGTGTTTATTCACTAAAAACGTACTATTAATGTTTTAGACCGCAAATATTTTCTGCCTTACCTGTGTATATAGGTTGGCGGAAGATTAAAATAAATATTTAAAAATTCATAGACTAAATCGCAGTAATTAACAAATTTATTTCTGTTATTTTCCACGATAAACAATACGATAATGAAGGCTTTATATTTACGTCACATGCCAAGATGTATTTCTGAATTTCACTATTTTCTAGATAATATAAGAAGATTCTCCTGGTGAAAAAAAGCCACATAGCAATATTTCGTATACAAGCAAGCTCTGCTTTTCACATTATTCAAAGAGCGGCATGTTAAATATTGACGCTCTTTTCTCCTCTTCAAAACTCTTGGGAACTGCTTCTTCTGATCTTTTCTTCCTCACTTACTGCTGTTCTTATGTAGATGGAATAAGTTTTTCCCTAGTTTCTTTTTTTCATTGCATATACAGAATCATAGTAGAGGCGATACAAGCAAGAGCTGACATGATATATTTATAGTAAATAGGTAGCACACCCTACACTGAGAAAAATACGTCGGTGAGTAAAACTCTTTCTTTTTAGATGATACGAACCCTATTCTAAACACAGTAGAATCATAGCAGTGCTAATTTTGCGTGATAAGACTCCTCGCACAAGCTTTCTTTCATTTTACTTTTAAGGAATATTCGATACAGAACACATATATAAAGCTAATATTCAAAAACATTCCGTACATATAAAGCTTATAAAGTAAGATATTTATTTTCTTAAAATTAAAACCTTTCATTGAAAGTTGAGAATAAAGCAATTATGAAAGAAGAAGACACAAACCACCATTATACTGAAACCACCATGATCTTTAATTCATAAAATGAATGAAGAGTCTTACGAAACGAATGGCAATGTTTATAAATTATTATATAATAATGAGTCATATTTATAAGGTATGTAAATTTGGAAAGCGCTATATAAACAGATGTAATGAATAAGGGTACTATTTATCCCTGGCCTTTGTAACATTCTGAACTTCTAAACTGTCCTACTGAAGATTTGTTTTTATGAGTACGGTGTTTGGCAGCAATGGCCACAGCTTTTATTTCCGAAAATATTGACTCTAGAAAAGCAGGTTTATCACCAAAATTTCTTAAAATCTATTTCTAATCTTATTTCTAAATCTTTTTCTTAGAATTTTATGAAAACAATTTTTACATTGTAGTAAATAAGATGAGTACGGAAATAGAATGTAATATCTTATACGATCTCTGTAAAGTTAAAAAGCATTCACTACACTATGATGAATTGAAAATAAAAGTTTTCCTATTTCGTATTTTAGCAAATAGCCGATGAGGTAAGCAAATTCAGATATTAAAAAATTTTACAAAGGGCCAAAACTGACAAATGACGTTGTTAAAATATGCAATTTTGTTGTCTTGTCAAGTTCATTAATGTTTTAGAATACATTGCCCCAGTTAAAAATTTAGAACTTACTTTTGTGGTTTGTTCGGTTAAAAATATTGGATTTATAAGGCAATTTCTTTTTATTCAAAGGAGAGCATATTTTATTTGATTAATTCTTTTGTAATAAAACTGCAAACATCGAATGTATTCATCAGCTAATTTTCTTAATTTACGCAAGAAAGGCTCCCATTTAGGTAAGAAACTTCATACGGCGTATATTATTTGCTTCTTAAAACTTACTTTCCAGGAAACTTTCTAAATAGAATTAGTTTATATGAATTATTATTAAAAGGATTAATAAATCGTGGTGTGTAACAAAACCATTCTGCTGAAAACAGAGCTAAGAACAGAGTTAATATTCTGCATTTTTTAATATTTTAGAACTTTTATCGTCTTAAAGAAGACATAAGTTATTACTATTACTTCATATATTCCTAAAAACGGAAGCTTTTTTCTAGTTTTATAGAAATAGCCAGCAACAGCATTAACTTTTAAATGGTCATAATTCACGACTGTATTTTATAGAACATTCGTCATATCCAAAAATAATATTAAGTGTCTCATGTTATTTCAGATTGGATTGAAAATGACATTGTTCCAAATATGTGAGAGATTCATGTAATCTCGCGTAAATTCTGAAGCTCAGATTTTTATTTATTAAAGAGAAAGTTTTAAATAACTGCAAGAAAAGTGTACTGTTTTTAGAAATTTAAAAGAACGTATCACTAAAAGTGTGTGTTATTAAAGGGTTTTTACTTGTTTCCTTACTTAATATAAACAGAAAATAATTTTAACGATTTTATGTGCATTTAAAAGCTAATTCAATTTTATTAAGTTTCCTAGATTTTAGATTTATTCAGTACATGAAAGAATTTTGCATTCAGTTTGCAACAATGCTAAAGTAATTCTAGTAACAAAAACAATTTACTGAGACTTGTGAAAATTAAGTCGCATTTATACATAATTTAAAAATAAGAGGAACTGTTTTCATTAAAACATTAGAAATTTATAATTCAAATGAGTTTATTTGCCCTTCTTCACTAAGTTCGATGATTTAAGAATCAAACTTCTATTCATATAAATGAATTAAAAACCTTTTTCCCGTAAAAACGCACTTAACAACAAAAGAAACTTTATACATGCTTCTAAAAAACTTTTCCATGTTTTTACAATCGAGATTTCAATTTTCTCAACCAAGAATTTCGTGTACTGGTAAATTACGAAACAAATTAACGTTTTTCTTATCCATAACCAGGCATGAGATCACATTACTCCAAAGTGAATTGCACTTATTTTTCTGAAAAGATTAAGAACTGCGTTTTTGAAGATAATGGAGACTGATTTGGTTAGTCCGTTGCAAATTTCTTCATAGCATGCAGGTTCTATAATCCTGAGCAATTCAAATCAATGAATCTGTAAAGATGTAAGGATTTTACATCTGTAGGATCTGTAAAGATGTAAGCATCTTAATTCTTATTAAGTTAGATTATTTCTTGTTTTCTACGTTTTAAACCAAAAGTATTAGTCTCTGTACCCCGAAGTGCGGAAGCACCTGGACGCTGTGAGAAATAAAGGGAAAAGTTAATCCCTTCTTATTTTGCTGTCTGTTCCACGCACACACGAACATAGCTTTGAGTAAGCTCCCTGTTCTTATTTAGGACTTCAGTTATGTTTGCAAAATCAACTATAAGGAACAGTAGTCCTGACAAGGGTACGAAGATAATTTATTTATTTTCATCCACAATGTTTGTTTAAACATGAGGAATAACTAAAATATGAATTCCGTGCATGTTAAAGTACCTGTAAAAGAATTTTTAGCCAGCAAGGTTTGCTAAACTTCTGAAATACGAAAAAAAGGAGCGTTCTTTCGAATTACATGGAGTAACCGTCTTTTATCTCTCACTTCTCAATTTAAAACTTGCATTACAGAGTAACTCATACCTTATTAAAAACAAAATTTGTGTACTTTTGATCTAATGTACCAAAGCACCGTCATCCGAGATTAGTAATTTTGATTTTACGGAACGGCTTTGAGAATACTGAAAGCTTTCGACAGCTTTACAAATCTAGGCATTAAATAATTAATTTAAAAGTTGGAAGGCACCCATTTATAGAAAAGCACTTGACTCCATATTTACTTGGGGATGGGAATAGCTTCGTGGAGAATTTTGTAAGGAAAACCTGTTGAAATTCACTTTCCACACGGAGAAAACTACAAAATCTCCCATACAGTCAGTCCATTCTTCAGGATTTGAGTCGGTTGACCTTCTAACTTTCATGGTTTTTACCGCTCCGCGCTGACGGTTTCAGTAGTTTAAACGTTGTACAATGGATTAGTCATACAGTTGCATTTTACAGCTATTTATGTAATCGCTTGTTATCTGAGAGAACTTTTACTAGGCTTATACAACACTTGTACTTTTTTGTCCTATAATATTTCCCGCAATTCATTTAAATGTATTTTCTCGAATTCCACTAGAGACATATTTTTATACTATATATTATTTTTATACTATATTTATATTTGTATTTTATACGATGCAACTTTTACAAGAATTTAGTCTTTTTGCTTCCTTTTATGAAGTAAAGGAAGTATTAAAATCGCACAAAATTTCGGGTATCAAATTTGAACGAAACACTATCCATTTTGACCGCTCTCGAAGCCATCTGAACGATTTGTTTTGCGTGACCTTTGTACTTAGGGGCAGAATAAAGAACTATTTTTTTCCAAAACAGATTGCAGAAGGTATTCAGAAGGAATTTTTTCGTGACGTCTGTAGGTAGGTACATATATATATACCGCATAACTGAAAAGCAATTAGCCGTGGAAAGTTGAAATTTTGTATATTGGACTGCTATAACATCTACCTATGCACCTCCCTTTTTTGTTACAATCAGCCGCTCCAAACGTACACCCACATTCTTATCCATATCGGTGAGTTTTGTTTCTTTACTCTTATATGTTGATAAATTGTGCATTAAAAATCATTGAATTACTGCTGTTCTTATGGTCTGGCTGAGATTTTATGCCTTTGAGTAATCTGCATGCAATAGTTGTAGAATGATCTACAATTAAAATGTGTAAATGTAGCTAAGTCTAACGTAGCGCGAATTGTTTTTATTTAAATTTCTTAGTAGTGTAGAAAATTAAGTCATTTGCTGAACCAAATTCAGTGTTTTTTGGCAATGGGATCAAATTTAAGTTTGAATTTTGTGTACTAGATTTTTTTGCATTTTTTCCCGATGGCTAAATAGCTTGTTTTGGCGTAGAAACTCTAATTTTTATTACAAAAATTGTTTTCCTTTTAACTGTTTTAAATGTATTCGGGTTTTTAGTTTTTTTTTTTTTTTAAATAAATATTTATGAAGATAGTTTTAGTTTTTATCAATATTTGCTTTGCCTCAATCTCAGAACTGAATTGATTGAATGAAAAATATGTCTCTAGTGAAATTCGAGAAAATACATTTAAATGAAATGCGGGAAATGTGGGCGTAATTTGGTAAGGATTCCGTGTAAGGAAGTCATGCTGTGTCACATCAGATTTTAATTTCTCGCTGTAAAATAACTACCTTAACCATAAGTTACCTACAAAGATTAAAATTTCTAAATCATGTGGCTTCAAGATTTTGATTTTAGCCCCAAATACATTTATGTAAAAAATTGTTTGATCAAGATTATATTCTTATACAATTTTAGATTATCTATCAGTTATCTTCATAATCTATAACTCTAGCAAACCTTCATTGAGAAGATAACCACACATACATCTTTTTTTTTAAGCTTAAGCTTTTGTAAATGCGTACTGTTCTAAACAGCGTACAATTGACACATATTTTCCATCTAACAAGAGTTTCAAATTACATAAAAGACAGAACGTAGTGCTTTTGTTAACAGATTTTTTAGATAAATCAGTACTTCGATATGATCAAATATTGATAATAATGATGTGAAATGCAGATTTTCTAATTTGATGTATATTTTACTGCTTGCAATTATTTCGCTTTTCTCTCTGCGTTGTTCTGTAGCAATTGCAGTTTTGAAGGAAATATTTAAATGATGACGAAATGTTGCATTTTGAAACTTTGCGGGGTATCTATTAATTTTTAAATTTAACTGCATACTCAACCTCTCTTGGTGCCGGACAAACTAAACTAAAATAAATTACTAAAATGAATTAGTTAGAAAGGGAGGAAGGAAATGGTTGGTTGAGATGACTAAAAAAAAACATAAAAAATCTGAAAGATTTCAGATTTTAAATTACGTCCAAAGGCGCGTTTTTTTTTAACGTTTCGTGTGCTACCTTTTTTTTATTAAATATCATGTACTACGTACTCAAACCATAAAATTCAGTTCAAAATCAATATCGCAAAATCATTTTAAAATGAACATATCTTTAGAATTTCCGTAAGTCTCGTGCGCTGGAGATAAAAATGTTTTTCTTTTTCCGTACAGTGTTGCCATTGCTCGCTTTGAAATCATTTAGTTTGTTAATCAGAAATTCGTTGAAATGTTACAAAACATAAAATCGATAATAAAGCAAATTTCAAATTCAAAATTAGGGCTTCCAGATGCCCATATTCGCAGTAGGATTACGTCATTCAAAATTCGATGGCTCTAGGTTTTATCACAATGCGAGAAACATGCATACATTTATGCAGATTTTTCATTTTTTAAAATTTAATGCAGAGCGATAACATTTAGTGGCAACAATTTGAAAAGTGAATCGGGCATTCAGAGTGAATCAACGCAAAATCGCAAAACGAAAGTAATAGTCCTTCGGGACTAAATCCCTTTGGACTAAAAATATAAATTATCTGTTTCTTAAATCAATTAACTGACATAAAGCAAAGCAAATCATCTTAATACGTCTTAACCTAAAAACACAAGAAGGAATTAATCTTCACTGGTATTCGGTAGAATAAAATACTATCTCAACTAAAACATTTCTAAAATTTCACCCATTTTAAAATTAACTCAAGAATAACAAGTTCATATTCATTCAATCAAAACCCCATAAGCACCAAAGAAGAAATATTCAAACACCAATGAATCAATTCCACTACGAGAAATCAAGCACTAGTTTTAACTATCCTGGTACCTAAAAAGCCTCACAGCTCAAACAAATGGATAGACTGAACAAACCAACTACGTACACACACACACACAAAAAAAGCAAGTAATAACATAAAATCAAACTCATTTATTAATATCTAGGATAAATTTATAGGAGAGCTGGCCAGACTACAATAGCAATTAATATTCTACATTAAATTTTATTCAAGAGTCATTTATCAAGATAAAATTTTGCAATCTAACATCATAACGATTATTTAGAATAATTGGAACATTAAATGAATCATTTAAACTGGAGTTCACACAAACTAATGTAGATATTACCATTAACATAAATTTCATATTTTTGAAAATAATTTTAAATTCTTCTAAGACACATAATTTTATCTATTATCAAATGCATTTTTTTTACCCGTTACCCAAGATTTAATTAAGGCAACTACTAAAAGCACCAAAAAAATCTAAGATAATTCAGTAATTAAGTAGGAAAAAAATCTTAATCCTTCACAAATAAATAGAGACAGAGACAAGAAAAATTAAAATATTTCCCTCAGAGGTCGAAAACAACTTTTCCGAGGTGAGGATCATGTTACTGTCACAAGACGTCAGGGAGTGTCCAACTACAGTTCAAGGAAAAACGATATGCAGATGAGATGACGCGATATTTTTGTGCAGAGCTCTTGTCATCAACACAAATGCATCAAAAATTCTCTATCAGGAAAGCTTCCGGAAACTTCCTGAAATCTTCCAACCCTTCTATCAGGAACATTACGAGAATGACTATTTATAGTTCTCCGAGTAAGATGATGAAGAAGAAGAGATGCTATATTTCTGTGCAGAGTTCTTGTCTTCCAACACAAATGCACATCCAGACCTTCTATCAGGAACACTACGAGAATGACTATTTATGCTCGGCCGCAGGGCAAAGCCCTCTCTGCTAATTCTCCTCTCGAGATGTCGCGTATTAAAAACAAAACTCCACTACCAAACCTGACTACACCCTCAAAATCACGAAGCCGTCTCCTAAATTCCGGCGCAAACCGCCGCAGAATCGCAAGCGCGAGCCACCCGCAAGGGTAAAGCTCGGCCGCAGGGCCAAAAGCTCTCTCTGCTAAATGTTTTCTCTGTATTCAAACTCAAAAACTCAAGAACTTCCTTCTAAACTCGCGCAACAACCGAGGAAAACTCGGTTTTTCCACCCATTAAATATTACTGGTCCAAAAGTTACACATAAATTCTTGAAATCCCGGGTCTTTCAATATAATTTAACAGGACAATAGCAAAATCCTCAAACAAATCAAAACAAAGTCACTGTCTACAGTGGACGGTTGCCCAGCTGTAGAAATCACTCCTCCAGCACCTTCGAAAACTTGAGACTAAAAAATTCAACCCCCCTTGCTAGCAAGTGAAAATTCTAAGGACAGACAACAAAAACTGCCCTTTAAAAATCCAATTTACAACATTTCCCTTTCTTCCGAAGTTATAAGCAAGGCAACATACACAAAGCTAAAACGTAAATGAAATTGCAGGGAGCCAATTATGATATCCGTTTTACTGCTTTGTAACAAAAGACAAGGGAAACAACGGTATACTGCCCTCAGTTGCAACTGCCATCTTAAAGCTATTCTCACAGATGTTACTTAAGTTAAAAGACGCTCCCCTTTCTTCGTTAGAAAATTGAACCGTTGAAAGAAAAATAATTGCCTAAAGTTTTTAAATACATTCTTTACAAATATATATATATATATTCACTACGCTCTTCAAAATTTCAAATTTTAAAAAATCAAATACAAATACAAATAAAATACTTAAATAATTAAAAACACTTAAATTCTGAGACGCAGAATTCGCGACGCAACAAAATAATAAATTTTCTTAGATTGTGACAGATATGCTTTTTGTTATACCAGCAGTTAATATTGAGGCAATTTCTATCATCTATTCTCCTTGTCTGGCTATCATACTCATTTTGACTAGAAGTTTATGAAAATAGTTTCGAGGTGTCGCCACAAGTTGTTAATTAATAAGGTATTTCTCCAGCCTTCCTAGCATGCCTTCGTGGTGTAATGGTCAGCCCGCTCGGCGTGTATTCGAGAGGTCCGTGGTTCGAGTCCCGGTGAGGCCATTGCTTATTTTTCATGAGCAAAATGCGAATGAAAGTTTCAATGATGTTGTGTAGAAATTAATTATAAAATAAAATTTTGTTGAACTCCGGACAGTAGTCCACTACTTTACACCTACTTTGAGATCGTCCCTACCATGCACTTTTCTTTCCAAGTTCTGGTTCTTCTTTTGCGCAGGTAACGTAGTCAACTCCCGGAGGACACAGCAGTAAGTTCTAAATGTAATCAGGACACAGTCCTCAGCTCATTTTCTAATTCCATCGACGGGATCCAACAGACTGAAGAGCATCTAACCCAGTGGGCCAGCTGTTCAGTAGATGGTGAAAAGAAAAGAAAGCAGAGTTACATTGTTTGTGATATCCTTTTGTTTACTGAAAATGTTAGAAGTAAGTTAGCAGTAATAATACTCTGTGACTAAATGAGTTGAACATTTGAGACTTCAATTTAAAATTCAAATAAATTAATAATGCAAAATCTTACAGTTGAAAAAGATAAAGGCCACAAAACTAAAAGCTCTAGGAATTTTAATTATATATTTTTAAATGCTCGAGTATATATATATATATAAGTTTAATTATATATAAGTATATATGAAGATGTAAGGAAAAAAATACGATGGCTTTGCTCTTTGCGAACTAGCAACCTTTAATTAATTTTCTGCAATTCAGGATCTTCCCCTAGACCAGTACCTTCTGGAACATTCGCGCCTGTTACATAACCTCCTCATATATAAATGCTGCGTCATAAGTTTTTCTTTACAGATGCCTTTTAGTTTTCCTATACAGATGCCTTCTCGCCTTCGTTCTGCTAACGCCTTCGCTATGCTCCTCTTTCTCTATTAGAACGTTATGACGTATTGAAGTTTACAGTCAGTCGTATCTAGTATTTCAATTACTGTATAAGTTATTTGAGTAACTTCATCTGGAAAAAATCATCTGCTCTAAATTAAAATAAAGATATGCTGTTAAAAGTGAAAGCCCTGATTATCATCCCAGCTTCGTCAAACATCTGCCAAAACGTGTAATGGAATAGCCTCACCACTCACCCACGATGTGTTAAAATAACTGAAATATTACAGTTATTTTTTTAAATCAATATGTAAGAAAAATAAAGAATATGTCTAAGATTAAATTAACAACGTAAATTTCTCTTCTCAATTCTAAAAATAATAACCTCTCTACGCACTGCGTCATTTCTAGATTGATCCATGTCATATGGCACTTACATAATTCTGATGATGAAAATGGAACTAAAAGTCAAGTAACCAATAATAATTTTACAGAAGTATTAACTATCCAATCAAAA
>KK115825.1:670870-731996 GCA_000611955.2 Stegodyphus mimosarum | reverse complement strand
ATATATACTGTTACTGATTTAATTATTAAGTCTTGATAATGTATATACAAAATAAAGCTCTCTCTCACTCTCTCAATATATATATATATACTAGCTAACACCCGTTCGCTTTGCTGGGCACACTATCTACTTAAATGTGAACCTAGACTTCTTATATGGACGAAATATATAACTTCGAATTGATAATGAATGCAAATTTTTAAACTCGGGAAGTATAGTGCTAGTCAGTATATGGAAGTCAGACGTCACACACAAAAAAAGAGTTTTCACTTAGTGCCTCCTGTGATGGTATAACAAAAATCCATTTTGAACTGGATTTACGTAAAATCCGTTCTTAGTGCACGTCTACATCGTGGAATGAGTAACAATGCAAAATTGCAAGTCAAGCGGGTGTATAGTTTCGGAAATGTCGTGATAAGTTAGTAGTATTTCGTTTATATATAGAGAGATATAATAAAGCTCTAAAATATATTTTCGATAGTTTTACATTGAAACTGTTTAAACATATTTCACAAAAAAGGGTAGAATGTGAGGAGTCTCAAACGAGTACCTTGTCTTTAATAAAATATGTGTGAGATTCACAAAACCAAGGGATCCTTAAATTACAGCACTGCAGCAATGTTTTGCTTCGTATCAAAATCTGTTATTTAAATCTTTTTCTGATTATAAAACGTTTTGCTGCGCAAAGAAATGGAATACGGATGTCATGTGTCTGTGTGTAACCTATTTATACTCCTAATGCCCTTTCTGTAATGATAAGCAAACTTTAATCATCATTCGGATCGAACGTCCTAATTATAAATACCTAGGTTCACATTCATCTTAATTTCTATGCAGTTGTTCTTGAAGGGGGATAATGTGTATTTGTAAAGGAAAGAAATTAATACTCTAATAATGTCTTCATTTTCATCCTAGTCATCACCTAAATTGGAAATAGATATCTGAATACCGTTTACGTGCTTCATTGAATATGGAAAAGCTCCCGAATTCGAAAGAATAAGCAGTTTCGCTTTCCATTAGCATTGGAAAATTTTAATTCGCGTTTCTATTCAATATTTTCTCATTTTAATTCGCATCTCTACCTTGCATGCCTCGTCACATGTGCATATCCATGCATCAATGTTAATTACTTGATGAAGTCTAAAAAATAGCTCCGTAATAAATAATGAAGGTCCATTATTAATAGCAGATTTAATGCATAACTTAGAATAGGAATCTATATTTTGTCTTTGTGGAACATATTATTTAATTAAGAACGGAATATATAAAAGCAAATTTCTTCTATTTTCAGTAATCCATTGGGGTAATTATTGACCTCTGAGGGGCGATAAAATCAGGGATCGATAGTAAAATATACCCAGGCAATCCGTATAATATAGGTCCCACTGACTACAGAAGAAATTTATTAATAAAATTGATAATTAAATTTTTATTGATCTATATATTTTTATAAATCTATATAACGTACCATGGACGGAATCGTGGGAAATAAATATAGAAAAAATAACCAAAACTTATTTTATATGGTTTAAAAATCAGTAATACTTTTTAAATATGTAAATTTTATATGGCGTAAATGCAATTTAATGAAACCCAACAGCACAAGCAAACAGAATCTCCTCAGCAAAACAATAAATACGTAAATGAATAAACGAACGCAAAATTAGAGTGGAAAACTAGAAACAGTTTTAATACATTTGAAAGAGATAATTTGAAAATTAAATTAAGCAATGTGTGCCAAACATTGAAAAGATTACATCAATAGATCAAACGCAGCCGTCACATTAATTAAAATCGAACATTCGTGTAATCAGAATGTGTGTTATTTGTTTATATTTGGAAATAAAAAAATAATAGTAATGCGAAAAAAAAATAAACTTTAAGGAAACAGTGGCAATGATTTTAGCAAACATCGACCAAACATTGAGAAAAAATAATTCGCATGATAATATTCTACAGTGTTATCTCTACATCTGCAAAGAACCGCTTATATGTAAACTTATTTTTAAAGAAAATGTAAGCATTTGGATACGCCTGTTTACCTTTTTAGTGACATTTATAGGGATACTTAAATCTTACTAAAAAGGTTTTAAAAAAAAGAGTAACGTTCTTTTACCTTATTTTAATTTCGGCAACTAACTCGTTTTACTATCAGTAAGATACGAGCGTGCAAGACACGAAGACTGCAATTAATGCCATTTTGTTTCACTCTTCTACCACGAATGACTCACCTATACATAATAAATGTACAATATGTGTCATACCATGGTGTTTTATTCAACGTAGCAGTGCCAAAAATAAGAAACCTAAATCTCATTCTATAATAGAAACCAAATTGAGAGTAGATACTGACAGTGTATCAAAGACTAGCCAGTAATGAACTTTTAGCAAGATGCATATCAGGAAAAGCACAAAACTCTAACTAGAGTTTGCATAGTGTCTTTTAGAAGAACTGTCCCAAAGAAATATTTTCATGTAAAAACAGAATCAAAATGCCTGTTATTACAGCAATTAGTGACTTTAATTTTGAATGCTTAAATATTTTAGGTATAGAGCAGGAAGATATAAATTCAAGTTCAATATCTATTATACAAAGGTGAGATAAACGTCGCATAGACCAAAGCAAAAAGACTGGACAAAAAAACGAAGAATTACCAAAAAGAACTGTTGCTAAACATAAGTAAAATGTAAATAAAGAAGGAGAAACATTTGGTGTAGGGAGTTTTTAAAGTGATTCTTAATTTAAAAAAAAAAATATTTAGTTGAATTTACTGAAAGTGTTTGAGAAAATTTCTAAAATAATATTAAGTATTTCTTATCATTCTACAATTTCATTAGTAGAAAAATATTTATGCATAAATAAAACAATGTTAAAATATTTTACATTAAATAAAATCATGTATTAGGACAGACTGACAGTGTATCAAAGCCTAGCCAGTAACGAAGTAAGTATTAAAAGGTAAGTGCAAAATTATTCTTAAAATGTATTTTTCTCATAATGAAATCATTAATCTTCGTAATTATTACATTTTCAAAATGCTCCATGCGCTATAATTTGTGTTCGAAATGATTGTAATTTGTAATTTAGATACCTGTTTATACATATAACGAAACCTGGTATACAGTTTTTAATGCAAATTCATAAAGGGGATAAAAGTCCAATTAAAGTGCATTAAAGTGCAAAATTTTATCTAAAATTTAGGTTTCTATGTAAAACAAATATTAATTAAAAATTAACATTTTATGAAATTCATTAATTGATACCAAATTGTGTTTCTAATGTATTTTTGAATAAAAAATAAAGCAAAAGTAGCAAGAAATAAAAAAATTAAGACACATATAACATTTTGAAACAATTTTAAAAATTAAAAAGAAATTTTTAAAGAATTTAATTTGCAGTGAGCCAGAACATTTTTTTTGCCAATACTAGAAACTTTATATAAATATGGTAAAATATACATGCATTCAAAATTTTATATCTTTATGACAATAACTTGAAAAAATATTTGAACGCCCACTGTATTCATAAATCTAATAAACCATTTTTCAAAACATCGGCGAAGAAAACTATTTTTTAAAAGGGATCGATGCAAGAAAAATGTTGCAATGTGCTAAGGTACACGGATTATAGGAATGATATAAGAAAATCAGATCTGTTGGATATTTTTATAACACAATGTATTGTATTAATGCAATATATTGTCTCAATTAGCCGATGTGACCAGGATAAAATATATTCCAAAAATTGATTCTTGATAAGAATCATTGCTATTATTAGTTCTCCTGATCTAAATATAATCCAGATCAAGTCCTCAGAATTATCTCGGTCATGAGGAGACGGTGTAGCTCATATCATTGGCCGAGGCCTAACTCATAGGTTACTGACTCTCAAAGTGTGGATAGCGCCCCACCAATGGTTTGCGAGAAAATATTTGATAAGTTGGCCAAACGCTTTTGCAGAACTCTTTTGTTTCTTGTATGATTCTGTATACTTAGTAATTAAGAATTTATTTCTAGCTACCAATTAATTATTAATAAATACACTGAATAGACAAAATTATTATACACACTATTCAATACCTTGTTGTTCCACATTTTGGGTGAATAAGAGCTGTTATATGGCTGGCAGCGATTCAATGAGATATTGAAAATGAGATGGTGGTATTATCGCCCGCCAATTCCTATACTTTCTGCTCACGCACCAATCACTCACCGCCAATCCTATACTTTCTCCTATACTTTCTACTCTCTTCTCTCACGCACAACGGTGCTTTGTACCGTTTTGCATGAGAGAAGAGAACATTGCAGCTAGTCCCATAGATGCTCAAAAGGATTCATATTTGAAGATCATGTGAGTATTCCAACCTTAATGTTATGCTCAGTGAATCACTCCAGTGCAACTTGCAACCGATAGATTAATGCCTTATTCACTTAGAAAAGCACGTCCTTTTCTGAGAACATTAACAGCAAAGGAGTGTAGGTAATCAGTGAACTTTGTTCGAGCTCTTCAGTTTTCCATCCAGTTTGATGACAGGACCCAACAACGACGACGGAAAGGTGATCCAAGCTGTCACACAGCTGCCGCTTGCCAATACTAGACCTGTCCGAACACGTGAGACAGAGAACGCCGCAGGGTTTACGCCATATGTATACTCTACCGTCCTCCAGTAGCAGCTGGAATTTCGACTTATCAGAGCAAATTGCACATTTTTAGACTTCTGCTATCCAGACAAATTATAGATGCAACAATCCGCATCTTCACATTAGCAGCGGAAGAGATGATTTTCCGCTTTCATAACAAAAGCTGCGCCAGCTGTCTACGAACAGTCTTTGTCAACACGCTATTCAAAGCTCTTGGATTCAAATATGTCACAATCAGACATAATGTTGAGCTTCTAACTGTTATGAATACATATAAATAAATCATTTTATATACGTGCCACTTGAAGTTATCACATTCATAATTCAAATATATTCTGTGCAATTCATGATGAAGTATTTTAACAAGCATTTGAAAATGGTATGACAATATTGAAAGAACCCAGTACAAATCATATATTTATATAAACAAATACACGCATTGCGCTATGGAAAAAAAACACAAAGTAAACCCAGTCTAAGTTAGCTTAATGCAGTGTATTCTAGTGAATAAAACAAACAAATTAAGTAAAGTTAAATATCTAAAATTTGTTAAGAAGTTCAGTCATTCCCTTAAATTTACAGATTTGTTTTATGTGGTACCACGGCATGATTCCGTCCATTTTTTATTTAAAAATGAGTAAGTAACATATCTTTGATTTTCTTTACATAGTAGAGACAAAAACCAAATGCGATATAAGCGGGCCCCTTTCCTGAACTCATACAATTTTAAATCATACTTTTCTGCAAAACATAAATAAAATCAATCAGTTTTTTAGTAACATAAATAAACGCCCGGTTGACACCTTGGAAGAAAAAAGAATTAGCACCATTTATAATATCAGCCACAATTTAATTTAGGAACTTACGAGTTAACAGAATTAACAATACTATAAGCACTTTGTCTTCCAGTATTCACCGGTAATTGCATAAACACCAATGCATTCAACAACACGTTAGTCAATCAGCACATTTAAACACATGAAGCTATTATTAAATAAAGTTAGCAGGAGGTTAAATGGTTTTAGGTGTCAATTTCTCAGAGAGGAACCAAATTTTCCATCCCATATAATTTCTAGCGGACAACGTCTACGAAAAGAAAAAAAAGAAAAAAAAATTATGTGTACACCACATGACTCCCTTGTACGGAATATTAAATTATACGCAATTTTTCTTGCATTTCATTTAAACTTATTTTTCCTCGAATTTTATGAGAGATATTATTCGATTCAATTAATTCAGTTCTCACATCGCAGCAAAGCAAAAATACATAAAATCTCAAAATATTTTTATTGAAAAATTGAAAAATATAGAAAAATATAAAATCCCAAATACAGTTAAAAACAATTAATAAAACGATTTTTACAATTAAATTTACAGTTTCTACGCAAAAACAAGCAATTCGGCCAGCAGGCAAGAAGGCAGATTTTTCCGTGCACAAAGCTAAAAGTTTCCTTTTGGTCCCACTCGGCAAAATGACACGGAAGATGTAGAAAGATTTAATTCGCTATTATGCTAGGTTTCAAATGTAGACAAATATAGCTGATATGATAAAAACTTTAGGCCCGGTTGACACCGCTTAGCCGCACTTAAACAACTTTTAAATTGTTGACAATTCTAGAACTATTCCATGCAGAATAACTAGAGACATGCTTCTGGTGTAGCCGATTGCAACTAAATTGAAGTTTCAATACTACGTGTTATAGCAGTCCTATATACAAAATTTCAACGCCCTGAGGCTAATCGTTTTTCAGTTATGCGACGTGAATACACACGTTCGTACAGACGCCACAAAAATCTCTTCTTAATACATACTAAATCAGTTGTATTACTTTGTTGTATGAAGTGAAAAGGAAGTATTGTAATCGCGAAATGTTTAGGATATCATCTTTCAACAAAAATATTTATTTTGACCGCTATCGAATGTAATTTAATGTTTTTTGCTTGACATCTGTACGTAAGGACAGAATAAAGGACTCTTTTTTCCCAAAGCAGTTATAAAACTGATTTTAAATGTATTCTGAAGAGATTTTTTCGTGGCTTCTGTGCGTACGTACATACGTGCATATTTATGTATGTATATCGTATAACTCAAAAACGAGTAGCCTCAGAGCGTTGAAATTTTGTATATAGGACTGCTATGACATGTTGATGTACATCTTCTATTTTAGTTGCATTCGGCAGCACCAAAAGTATATATATATATATATACTTGTAAAATATAAAAAATACGATGGCTTTGCTCTACGCGAATAAGCAACCTCTAATTAACTTTCCTCAACTTCCCGATCTTCCTCCTAGACCAGTACTTTCGGAAATACACTGGCATGTTATGTAACCGCCACTATAAATAGCTCTATGCGCCATTTTTCGTCAGACTACTTCTGGCGATGGTATGTTCTAAGGTCCTCGCTGCTCTGCCCCTTTTTCTTATGTTTGCTTTTCCTCCGTTAGAGTGTAAAATTCTTAGATTCAATACTATTTATTTCAACTCATTATTAGATACGTAATCTGGAGATTTTCATCTAAAAGAAAGCGATCTGCCGTTTTAATTGAATAAAGATATGGAGTTTTGAAGTGAAATTCTTTTGTGTCTTCAGTTCGGTTGCCTTCCACTTAGCAGCGATTACACTCGGACTCTGATGCGACCTGATTGCTAAGATTCATCTTTTCCAATGCCTATCTACTGAAAATATTATATATATATATATATATATATATATAACCACTCTATTACTTGGCTCAGTGAGCTTAGTGTCTTTCTTTACTCTTATATATCTAAATTGTGCATTTGTTTGCTTTAAAAATGATTGGATTATGTTGTTATCTTCCGGTTAAGGTTTTTATGCCTTTAGTTAACCTGCATGTTATAGATGCAAAATTATGAACAATTTAAAAGCTGTTTAAGTGCGGCTCAGCCTAATCATTTTTCATATGGCAGGCATATTTGTTTACATTTGAAACTTAAGTGAATAGTGAATTTGATGCCAATCTAGAGAAACTAAGCTTCGCAACAACAAAGCTAACGCCTTCTTTTATTATTGTGATTTAAATCATGCTTATCAATTCTGAAATTTATTGGAGGAAATAATGTATTTAGGGTTTACTTCGTAATTTTTAATATATATATTTTGAGTTTTTTTGGTACTTTTGCCTTGTCGCGAAGTGAGAACTGAATTAATTGAATGAGAAATACTGAATCGTCTGTGAAAACTGTTTCTTTCTTTTTTTGGGCTGTTTCTTAATTTTATTTATACATCGTTTTAGATTTATTTTAGTATTTGAATAGAACATGTGGCAAAGATTAGATAATTCTTCAGATGGCATACATAATTTTTGTGCATTCTGAGTTATAAAATAAATGAGATGTAACGCTGTTAAGTAAGCCAAGCGCCAGAGTGTCGCTATGGTAAACAAATATAGCGAATTTTAAAGAGCGCATTTATTCTATTGAGGCTTATGGGCTATCGACGAAGTAGATTAATTCTATCCAATAATTTTAAATGAAATGCAAAATGCGAATAATTTAATATTCCGTACAAGGAAGTCATGTGGTGTGCAGATCAGATTTTAATTCGTTTGGGGAAAAAGAGTCCCTTATTCTTTCCTTACGTACAAATGTCACGCAAAAACAATATAAATGCCTTCGGTAGTAGTCAAATGGGTATCTTCGTTGAAATATGATGCGGTATTTTTCGTGATTACATCACTTCCTTTACTTCGTATAAGGATGTAAAAAAGAATCGAATAAGTAAAATTTAACCGAAGCATTATTTAGTGTCCGAGGCAGGGCTTTCCACAGGTTTATCCACCCTGGACAGTCCTTCTCCCTGGTCCATCTGGAGGATCGAACGCTTTCAATATTCTATATGCCATCCTCAGCTGTTCAAATATATACTAATCGTTCTAGCTGTCTTTCGCCGCTGTGGCTAGAGAGGTGGGTCACTCTTTCTCAGTCTATCTTCGTTTCAGCTTCTCGAAAACCCTGATCAGACGTTTTTCTTCACTTGGTGGGAAACTTGAACTAGACGAGGAACCAAAGTCGCCCAGTCCCTGCAACTTTCCGAGCGACTAACCTGTATCTCTAGGAGTGTAGATCTTCCGGCTTCGAGAACTTGGCACAATTATCTTATTTTCAATGCAGCACCTGAAGCCTACGCCGAGAGGTCAAACACCCCTCTTACCAAAAGCGACGTAAACAGCATTTTTTGAGCTAGCCTCAACCGCACGGTCCCAAACTAATACAAGAAAATGCTAAAGGGCCAAAATTTCCACCCTTCACAAGCACACTCCGTAATGCATTTCCATATAGAAGGAACCTGCTAGAGAAGGTTGTAGAATATTCAAATAGGAACAGACGGTAGAGCGTTTGACTGAAGTCACCTTCAAAAGGACGGGATACTGTTTGCCAGAGATAAGAAAATCGCTTTAACAATTTCTAGGTAATTTAATGTTTTCCGTTATCAGCTTACTTCTTGTTGAGAAAAATAGTTTTGACAAATAGTACTGAAATCTAATTCTATTACATAAACTCTTTCATTACAATTAAACAAATGCTATGTACTGAATTTAAATTCTAGTGCACGAAGTTTCAGTTCATTCTAATATATATGATTTTATTATAAATGTAAAATAGTATAGTTACACAGTTAATCAGAAAAGTGTTCAAAACTATTAATTAACTTCCTTCATTACATCAGTCGAAATTATACTATCTGAGACACAGAATATGGATTCATAACGTTACCGGAAAGAGGGGTAACAATTAAACAGAAAAAAGCTAGTTAAATTTATACACCCAACTATTGTAGCAAAACAGAAAATTTTAAAATTTACAAGTTAAATAACATTAAGCGTCATATCTAAACAACCTCAAGCAAACATAACAATAAAAACCAATTAAACTAAATTACGTTTTTCTAACTAAATTAAATTAAAAGTTAAAACCAAATTTCACCTTTAAAGGTAAATAATGATAACAAACTTAATTTAAAATTACAGCTTGAAGAAATTAACTTACAACTACTTTAAAACAGAATAATTAATAAAAATTAATATTAAAATTAAATTACTGGTAATCAAATTTAGGAAACAGTATTACATAACAAAAATTCCAAAAATTGTTCTGAAAGGCGAAAGATCCAACCTCCCCCCCCGAGAAAACTCCCGTTCCGCGCTCGGAAGTTTACAGGAATTGAGCGACTTTGCTTACTCGCAAGTCCAAGGTTCCTACCAAGGGAAGGAAACGTCTACGCGGGACCGGTTTACCTACTCGGTTTTTAAGACGCTTAAATGGAGACAGACTGAGAAGGAGTGGCCTACCGCCCTAGACAAAGGCACAACAGTCACCTATAACTACCACACGGGTGTATTATTCAACAGCTGAGGATGGCATACATAATCTTGAACGCTTTGGATCCTTTAGACGGACCGGGGAGAAAGATTGTCCAGGATCGACAAATGAGTGGAGAGCCTTGCCTCGGACACTAAATAACTGCTTGATGAAATTTTACCTATTCTTTTGTTCTTCGAATTTCTTAGATATGAAATTGTCCACTAGAAACCATGCGGGATGGAAAAATTGGTTCCTCTCTGAGAAATTGTCACCTAAAACCATTTAGCCTCCTGGTAAAAATTAATTGGTTAATAATAGCTTGATGTGTTTAAATATGCTGACTGTCTAAAATGTTGTTGAATGTGCTTATATATTGTTAACTCTGTTACCTCGTAAGTTCCTAAATTAAATTGTGCCTGAAATTATAAATGGTGCTAATTCTTTTATCTTGCCCGGTGTCATCCGGACCTTTATTTATGTTACTAAAAACTGATTGATTTTATTTACGTTTTGCAGAAAAGTATGATTTAAAATTATATAAGTTCAAGCCCTCTTTTATCGCATTTGGGTTTTGTCTGTACTATGTACAGAAAATCAAAGGTCTACTGTTCATATATTTCAACAAATCCATGGCCTTGCTTATCCAGGAATCAAGTCGACTGTTAAAGAAATGGCATCCAAATTTATTTGGCCAAACATCAAAAAGGATATACGAACATGGAGTCCTGCCTGCATTAGTTGTCAAAAAAATAAGGTTTCACGTCATACGAAGTCTGAACTAGGAACTTATCAACAGCCGGATGAACGTTTTACCGTAGTTCACATTGACTTAATAGGTCCCTATTCACCATCTGATAATTTTGTGTATTGCTTGACTTGCATTGATCTCTATACTGGTTGGATGGAAGCCATTCCTTTGCGTGATATAACAGCAGAAACCGTTGCCAGAGCGTTTTACGAAAATTGGATCACTCGTTTGGGAGTCCGTTACCAAGTTATTACGGATCGTGGAACGCAGTTTACTTCTGAATTATTTCGGACCTTGGTAATCATATATGGAGTCAAAATTAAACACACAACTTCCTATCATCCACAGTGTAACGGCAAAATTGAGAGATTTCATCGAACTTTGAAAGCTGCTATGAAATGTCATAATTCCATTAAGTGGTCTGAATCCATTCCAACAATTCTTCTAGGTCTTAGGGCAGCGTTAAAAGAAGACTCAGCGCTGTTACCCTAATACTCATTGAAGTAATCTAAGTGCGTTAGTATTAGCTAAATCTTGCTACGCACCATTGATAATTTAGCATAGAGGCCAACCTTGCGTTTATAGCTCTGAGAGCAACGACTTCTTAATTTTCTACTTAACTTTATTTTAAATTATTTGATTGTTCAGTTTAGACCCAAGTGCGGTCATTATTTTCTGTTATCCCTTCCGAGTTGGGAAGTGACTGTAAATAGTAGTTTAATAAAAAGGTAATTTTAAACCCCCCTTGCGTGCAGTTATTCTACCGCTTCCACTGAACATAGCTGCATTCAGCTCCCTGTTCAAGATCAGGACTTTAACACTATCACGCCCATGTTCGCCAAAAGTTTGTACAGAACACTCAGTCCTGACACAGTAATGGGAAAACTCCCCGGTAGACGGATGGAAAAGTTTCCTGTCTACCATGAAGTTCTCGAGGGGAATTCAGGTCGATGTCATATTAAGCTCCCTGATGCATCAAAGTTTCTGTGCATTTTAAAGCATCCGTTAGTTCCCGAAGTTTCCAATCTAGGGCAACGATGTGGCCAATCGTAAACAGCAACATTACCCACAATATCAATCAGGGCAGCATACATAGAAAGTAAATAGCAGTTTTCATAGGCATTTTTTATTTTAAAATATTAGGTATTATATTTTCGGCCGCTGAGTAGAAGCTAATTCTAAAAAAGAAATATTAATTTAATTTGTTCGGTAAAAAACTAAGAATGGGGCATGAAATATATCAAATATTGGTAACTATTGATTTTCTTTCATACTGAAATTGCCAGCTGACGTACTCGTGGTTTTCTCTTTTTCTAAACGTTTGGTATTGTTAAATGTGTTTTTATCTGAAAGCATTATTATTACCATATGCCTTAAATAGTCATAAAACAGTCATTAAATAGAAATTATCATCTAACATCTGAAGTATTTCACTTAAAAAAGAAATCACTTCTTGCATAAGGAAGACGAAAACAAATGAGGATAATTAAAAAAATAGTGAATTTGCAAAGTTCAGTTAAAGATCTAAATTTAATCTACTCAAGGATTTGTTTAAGCATTTCGGACAAACGATTATTAGGATATTCGAGGCTCGCTTGTATGTTTATGCCTTATTATAATATTTCAGTGTTGAAATCAAAGAACGTATTTACTTATGAATCTGATGAAATCCGACTGTCAATTCTTAGGGAAAAACGAAAGATACCATTTGAATAGCAATTAATACTTCGGTAATATTGTCGGTAATATTCAAGATGCATTTAATTCAAATTAATACAATTTCTTGAATATAGAACTCGTTATAAAATTGAAAAGAAAGCTTGTTAATTTAGTCTATTAAAGCTTGATGTGTTTTTATCTAGCTTGTTTAGTGAGTACACAATTTGAAGTTACACAAAAAGTAATAATCTAATAATCACGAAAAGAAGATTCTAAGCAGTTGGTAGTAAAACGTATAAAAGGTATGAATATTCCTTTAACGTGAAATGAATGAATTACTTACTAAAGCTTTTATAGCCATACTGGTAAGCCCCCGATTCGCTAAGGACTCGAATAAGCGAATGTTATGAGAACAGGCAAATTAAAACTAAAGAATAATTCAAATTTTAATGTTTTATATACATTTGAATACTTAGCAGTAAGATCAGACAATCATTAAACGAAATTAAATAATAAATAAATAATATTGTTTAGAATTTTGTACACAGACAGACAATTTTAATGAAGTGACAAGTGAAATATTTGTATTTTGCTGTATAAGGTAACATGACAGTCTAAGGAGACAATGCTCATCCGTAATAATAAAAATATTGGGGCAAGTCTATTTAACATTGAGTAAAGGGTCACCTCATTAATTTGGCGAGATAGCACCAACCTAGCAACGCTTTAGGCGACTAACTGAAATTACTGTATTTTGCTGTGTAATGTAACATGCTAATCTGGAGAGAAAATCCTCTGTCGGAATAATAATATAGGAAGCAAGTTTATTTAAAATTGAATAAATGGACATCTCGTTAATTCGACGCGATATCCCCAAGCTGGCAATGGTTTAGGCAACTAATTTTTCTCGCCAATTTTGGCGAGAAATCGCTAAAAGTTGCCACAATTATCGATCATTACCCGACGTTTTGTTCCGATCCAGGTATCACATAATAGGAATTGTAACTGACTATCTGTAATTGATTTCATATGTAACTGTGACAGTACCCAGCCCTCATATGCCTTCCACTAATTTCAAGAAATAGAAAGCACTAAAAATATCTCGGCGGTAGGGTTAAAACTATATAAGAAGATCGGAGAGCGCATCTGCTCTGAGTTATTCTTTCTTATAATTTTGCGAGAGCTCGTAGTACTGAGATATCTCCGCGTTAGCTTCGCTCCTTAGATGCGCTTTTTATTTCTTTGAGTTTAACTTTTTGTAGTTAGTTGTTTGAAGTTGTTTAGCAGTTTGAAGTGTAAATATTGATTGTAATTTACGATACTGTGAAGAAGTGTAGGATTATTTCTGTGGAAATTTCCAGACCTCTGAATTGCTTCGTTTGATAAAATAAAATAAATTTTATGAACCGATCATGTGTCCTGTGTACATGCAATCTATTACGAATCCGCAAACAGGCAACAATATTAAATAAAGATTAAACGAAAATATAACTCAAAATTTGCGCAACATTGAGTAATAAAATTGAGAAAAGAAATCATAAAATTAATCAAAAACTTCATTGTAAACAATATTTCGAGTAAAGATATTATTAACGTTACCTTTTCTAATGTAAGAGTGTAACACACATTAACTGTTATAACGTAAGGTATTTAGGATATAGGAAATGAATCGTACTAAATTCAGGAATGAAATGTTTTAATAAATACACTCTTAGACAAAGAAAACGACGCACCAAGAAGGAGTTATCCGAATGGGACGGAAATCGGTAGAAGTCATGCACATGTACAGAAAAACAAATGATTACAGTTTGAGAAAAATTGGATGATTTATTGAAGTGATAGAGCTTCACAAAGTGAAAAAGTCAGTAACGCGTTTGTCCATCTTTGGCCTTTATGCAAGCAGTTATTCGGCTTGGCTTCGATTGATAGAGGTTGCGGATGTCCTCCTGAGGGATATCGTGCCAAATTCTGTCCAACTGTCAACATCCCGAGCTGGTTGGAGGGCCCTGCCAATAATGTTCCAAACGCGGTCAATAGGAGAGAGATCCGGCGACCTTGCTGGCCAAGGTAATGTTCGGCAAGTACTAAGACAAGCAGTAGAAACATGTGCAGTGTGGGGGCGGGCATTATGTTGCTGAAATATAAGCCCAGTGTGGCGTAACATGAAGGGTAACGCAACAGCCCTTAGAACTTCGTCGACGTACCGCTGTGCTGTAAGGTTGCGACGGATGACACCCAAAGGGGTCTTACTATGAAAGGAATTGGCACCCCAGACCATCACTCCTGGTTGTCGGCCTGTCTGCCGGAAGCAGTCAGGTTGGTATTACACCGCTGTCCGAGGCGTCTCCAGACTCGCCTTCGCCAGTCATCGGGGCTCAAAGCGGGACTCATCACTGAAGACTATTCTCCTCCAGCCAGTGACATTGTGCGTATGAGCCCGACACCACTGCAAACGGGCTTGACGTTGTATAGAGGTCAATAGTAGTCGGCGCAAGGGGCACCGTGACCTCAGCCCCCTTTTCTGTGAGCCGCCTGTGAATGGTCCTTGCGGCCACTGAAGCACTAGTTGCACGTACAATCGATGATGAATTTAAAAGCATCCTCAATGCATATTAAAATTAAGCTAAAATATTTTACTATTTTAGCTTATGCTTAATGAACTCCGAAAAAAGTACCAAAATACCACGAATTTTTTATTAGAATTCATTGATAAAATTAATAGCCTTATTTGCTGCTGGATTATGTTTTTATAATACTCTATATCAAAAGTGATAGAAATGAGGTCCACATTTTGTTTCCTGAAGATTTGGTTTCGACCTAAAATCAAATTATAAATAATAAACAGTTTAATTATTTTACAGGAAAAACCATGTATAATGTTTTACTCTATTATTATAAAATTAAGGTCGACTAGAAAGAGTAAAAATATTTGGAATTTTTATCTGAAGGAAAATCCATTTTAGGTAATGTGATGAAATTTACTATCTTTGAAAGCCTTTTAATTAAGTGATTAACTCTAAAGATACTGGTAGTTGCTTTTTTAATATCATTGTTTATTATTTTGTAAAACGTACATAAAATTTCAGGGAATGTAATGATGATGATATTTTGAAAGAATTAGATAATTAATCTTATCTGAAATTATCGAGCTTCTTCATGTGGGCTCTAGTGATATAACTGATTTCTTGGCTATGCTAGCAGTAAAAACATTCGTGGTCCGAATCCCGGAGATGGCATAAGTAATTTGCCACACTTTCTGACTGCGGAAAATTCAGTAGGTGTCAGAGGAGTCTACATAAACTGTAATGACAATAATTTGTCTGAGTCTGTATTTGGCCGATTAATGATCTTCATCTGTCTATAGCAGCCTTTTAAATGCGAGGAAGGAGAATATAAGGAATTATTCCCACTTCCCGTGCGTGTTTTGTAGTGTAACTGGTACCATATCTAGCTGGGAATTAGTAGATTTGCAAATCTGTAAAGCCATAGCTGATTTCCTGTGTATTTCTGGGCTCCAAAGAAACTGCAATCAACTCTACAAGCTTGATTCGTTTGAAGTTGCTAAAATGACATGAATTTGGAAATTAGATGAAGAAAATGTGGATGACGAAATTTAAAACTTGAATGAAGATATGAAATTAAAGTTTGGATGAATATGGAAACATGAGGTAGTTTCCGTTTTTAATTTAATTTCAAAATCCCAGTGGAAATTGTTCACTTTCATCCTTTTCTAAGACGTATAGCTGCGTCCTTTCTAAAAATTCTAACTAAAGTCAGTGTGATCCCATTTATTAAAATTTAATTTGAATGAAACCATTTCGATTAAAAAAATTTGTAGAAAGACTGAATAGCTGGGTAATCTTTTTTTCTTCAGAAAAATAATGGTACATATAAATACAAAACATAATGTTAAGCAAAAACCTGTATTGAAATACACATATGCACTGGTACGATTTAATAATTTTTTTTTTTTAAATCTATTTAAACGGATTTCTTGTGTTCTTATGAACAGGTATATCATGGTCCCATACAATCAGCAAGATACCAATGTCATTTCCTGCACAACAGCGCTTGTTTTCATCTTAAATTATGCTTTTGAAAATTGTAATTATTTTGACATTTTAATATAAAAGTTAAGATCTGATTGTTGTCGGTATTGCATTTTCAATGTACTTCTTCTCAGTCATTCTAAAAATCCGTATAACGTTTTAGAAAAGCTCGGTTAAACAGAATTTTACTGTAAAATATTTAAAACTTCAAAAGACAAAATTCAGCTATCAGTTTAATTGCACTGAAAATGTAAAACTCTTTTATTCGTGCTTCTTTTATTTATACAGAAAATAATAAACATTTTGTAGGAAGAGCATTAAGTAATGCACTAAGTAATGAACTTCGCCATCTAAGTATGAAGATGACATCGAGAGTTTAATACCCTATTGCCTTTTACTTGCTCAAATAAGAATCTTAATTTTGACGTACAGAAGACCTCTGAAATTCGATATCTTTTAGTAACGATAACTGCTAAACATGCATTCAGAAATACTAATAATTAGTCCAAAGGCGTAGTTTGCCCGGAAGAACTATTAATTTCGTTTTGGCATTTTGCGTTGATTCACTGAAAGCGTTGTTTCAATTTTCAAATTGTTACCACCAAATATTATCGCCCTGTATTATATTTAAAGAAATTAAATAATGAAGAATCTCCATAAATGTATATATGTTTCTCGCATTGTGATAAAACAACGATACCTAAAGCCATCAAACGTTGAATATTGAACGTTTCCACCCGAATATGGGCATCTAGAAGCCCAAATTTGAATTTTTTTTTTTTATAATCGACTTCTTATTTTGTAAAACGTTAACGAATTTTTGATTATCAAACTCAAGACTTTCAAAGCGAGCAATGGCAACGTTGTACAGAAAAAACATTTTTATCTCCAGCGCTTGAGACTGCGTATCGGAAATTCTAAAGATATGCTCATTTTAAAATTATTTTGCGATATTGCTCTTGAACTGAATTTTATGGTTTAAGTGCGGAGAACATGGTATTTAATAAATAAAGGTAACATACAAAATGTAAAAAAAGCCCCTTTGGACGTAATTTAAAATCTGAACCTTTCAGATTTTTTTATTTATGTTTCTTTTCAGTAATCATAGTGACACTTGAAAGATACAACTTTCAATTAGCAAAAGCAATTTAAAATAGTCTAGTTTAAAATGATTTAGTAAATATGAATGGAATCTTTGCCCATATTAAAAAAGGTAAAATTACAAGACATATTTAAAATAATCGGCTTCCGTCAGTGAGTTACATGAGAATAGTCAGTGTTTTATATAGTCAATGTTAGAGGACAATAGTTAGTTATACCAATATATGTATCCCACTACAGGAAATACGGCATTTTTCACCAAGATGTTGATTAAAAGACAGTATCTTGATGAAACTCACGTATGTTTATAGTACGGTACATATGCTGCGTATGACCAATAAGCGAATTATGTGAAATTTCTGAATGCTTTTAGTAAAGAGATAATATAATGGAGAACCACAGAATATTTCATATCAAATTTACTTGACGTGTATCATGGTCAACATATAATCTAATCTTCATCAATGCTACTTTCAACACTTGCGATAAAATTGATATGCTTACGTATTGATTAGTTAACAGTATTTCAATCTATATATTCCTATTTTGGAAAAGAATCTGGAATCTCTTGAACAAAACAGCACTAACGAAGCCACTTAAGATAGAATCCAAAATAAAAAGTTTAGGTTGCCGTACATTGGAAAAGTAATGACACCAACTCAGCTACTAAAAGAAAGAGAAACCAAACTTATATATGATTACATTTTTCGCATCTTCAAGCATCAGTATATACACTGGTGAGCAAAAATTAAGGACGTAGTCGAAAAATTAGCATATCAGCTGAACGAAGAGGCAGAGCGGACAGAAAGACCAATCAGGAGATTAAGTAAGGTGATGTACGGTAGCATATGCGCAGATATGCAGGTAGACGTAATGGGGGAGTGTCTGAGTAGTATAAAGCATGTTGTCGGTGTAAGATCAGTATTTCTGGCAAAGAGATTTCACGCCGTATAGCAGTTAAAATCACACCGAGTTGCTGCCTCAGCGAGAAATGGCGAATAATCAATCTGTTAGACGACATCTGGATGCTTTTACCCGAGGTCGAATCATTGGGAAGTTGGAGGAAGGCCGCAGTGTGACAAGTGTGGCTACAGAGTTCGGAATTGCTCACAGCATCGTTTCACGACTTTGGAGACAATTTCAAACTACAGGAACAGCTATCCGGGGGTTTAGTAGTGGTCGTCCACGAGGAACCACACCCGCAGATGACCGGTATATTGCCTTACAGGCCAGAAGAAACAGGCGGCAGACAGCGGGAGAAATCGCTAGACACACGACACAGGCGACTGGACGACCGATATCGCGTTTTACCGTGGCCAGAAGACTGCACGGTGGTGGTCTGTTTGCACGATGCCCTGTACGGTGTGTACCTCTAACGCCTGCCCATCGGAGAAGGCGTTCTCTGTGGTGCCGGGAACACCGGAATTGGAGAGACAATGAATGGGGACGAGTACTCTTTACAGATGAGACCAGATTTAGTCTGAGTTACGATTCTAGACACATACACATCTGGACAGTGCGGGGAACACGCAATAAACCCTTCAACATCATCAAAAGGGATTGTTTTGGAGGTCGCGGAGTTCTCGTTCGAGCAGACATAATGCTTGGTAGCCGGACCGACCTTCATATCTCCCAGGGCGGTTCGTCACCTGGGACTGCTATTGTAACGAGGTTCTTCTTCCTTACATGCGTCTTTTCACAAGGGTTCCTCTTCATGGACGACAACGCTACACCTCATCGCACAGTTACTGTCGAAGAGCTGTTGGAGAGTGAAGATATTGAACACATGGATTGGTCGGCAAGGTCTCTGGATCTAAATCCCGTCAAGCATGTACGGAACTTACTAGGGAGACCCGTGGCAGCACGTAACTTATCGCCAGTAACGATTCCGAAACTGCGATTGGTGCTACAAGAGGAACGAGCAGCAGTGTCTCAACAGCTCATTAACAACCACATATCCAGCATGCACAAATGATGTGAAACCTGCCTAGCAGTCAGGGGAGATCATATCCCCTATTAAAGACCGGATGTTTCTTGCTGGACACCCATCACAGGGATGTTTCGGCCTTCAGTCCCATTGCGCTCCATGCTACTTTTTTCAATAAAGCTTCTTTTATCCCTCTGATTTCTCTTTTAGTAAGTGTTGTTTACATTACTCATGTCCTTACGTATTAGGGATCTTACGGTATTAAATGTGTTGATTTGGAAAGCTTTTGTGCAAAGTTATATTGAAAAAACCGTCTCGTCCTTAATTTTTGCACACCAGTGTATATACTGATACTTGAAAGTGCAGCTTATTGCATAAAGCAAGGATATACTTATATCCCTTGCGTTATGTAGCAGGTTGTAACTGACTTCACATTGAAAAGGAGGTGAACCTCTAGCATCAACAAAGCCCATTATCGGCCACAAGAATCGCATTGAATGAATCCGTAATAAAAAAACGTATTTTACAAATTTGCACTGCATAACACGAAAGTATTTCTTTATGCCTGATTATGTCTATGTCGTACACCAAAACGTTATTAGTAGAGAAATATTTTCAATCACATGTTGAAATAAAAGGTGTTAGTAATAGTACCTGCAATTTCTGAAAGAAATAATCAGACTCACCATTGAATATATTCCTTCAGCCATAATTACCAAGGGATACGCTTAATGCGGTTTAAGTCGATTCGAATAGCCGCATTTGCAGAAATCGTCAGTACTGTGTGTCATAAAGAGTAGCTATTACCTCCACCCTATAAGATGTAGACGGTTATGATGTAACAAATACAGCACAATGAAACTTTGTTGATAACCTTATGAACAAACGATCAGAAATGAACAATGGCCATTTGCAGATGCAGTTGTGTGGGAAAATCAATCTTTCGCTAAGTTTCACATGTCAGATTTAAAGATAACGGAACAAATGTTCACGAGTAATGTGGTCAAAATCATCCATCTTTCACATCAGCACGACAAAAACCCAAATGGGGCAATTATTGAATTCCCTACGCGTTTTAGTTTCGGTTTTAAATTTAAACAGAAAATAATAACAAAAGACTGAATTTTTAGTGCATTAAAAATATTGAATTAGTATTCTTAAAAATTCGAAAATTAATAATCTGAGAATGTGAATGATATACCATTGTTATGACCTTTAACTATACGAGATTAACATTTTAACACAGGTACACACGTGGTGTATTTTGTACGCCACCAAAAACGCAAACAAGAATAAGCTAAATGAGAAGAAATATTTATGCTATAAGATTTAACAAGCAAAACGTTTGATAAACACTAATTAAAAAATTCTTTTAATAAAACCAAAATACAAAATATAATATACTGCACATACATTTTAGCCACTGACCATACTAAGTTTCATCCACGGTGTCCCCTAAAGTGTTGCACTCCCGACCAGTACTTACTGTAATTGCATTTCCTTTGCACACAGATCTATTACATACATGGCACGTAATCATTGCCGCCCTCTTTCTCGGTCTTCCGCAGTAAAACTTCTTTCCTGCATTCTTCGTGAAGGTTGATCTACTAGTCGCTCATCTTGAAATCTTTTATATCTGCTTAGATAAAATCGAATATCTGGAGGTAATGTATTTATTTCTGGCTCTTTCTGCGAAGTATGGCTTCACTAGAGAACACAACACAACGTTTTTAGAAAAAGGTCTTCCAAATTTTTCGGCATATTAATATGCATCGCGTTAAACAACATTAAGCTGCTTATTCCGGTATATTTATCAATTGGAAAAATATTATCAAAGGCTCCCACCTTTTCCGCCTGCATGCAGAATACATTCTGCCCAGTTTATTCACCCAATCTAACCCGTGTTTTATTGAAACTGTAGTTCCAATGAAGGAGTAGGTCCGTAGTAATCTCCGGCTTCTTAGTTTCAGGATTAATTATAGAATCATTGTGCATAGTAGAAATAAATAAAAATTTCTATTTTTTGGCACGTATGAAAATAATGATTTCTTTTGAGAATCTAAACATAACTTAACCGGCCTGTCTGTTTTTACCGGGTAAAATCTATGACGGTAATTTCATTTTATTTTTTTCATTGTTTCAGCAATTGTTTTACCTTCTGAAAGATCCACGGCCAAAGGATACCTTGTATACCAATCGTCGCATGTCGAATTTCTGTTCCATCCTTTCCATGGTTGCAGCAAACGATATATTATGTCATTGGGTGAATTTGATTTCCTGTATTGATATTCCGGCTGTTGACCACAATAAAAATCCAAATTATTTACATAAAACGTTTTTTCTTAGTCGCACGGTAGAATAACTTTTATGCCATATTTGGCCACTTTTTTGGAATATACTGAATAAACCTGCGTTATCATCTGCACAGTATTAACGTTTCATCTGTTGTAATATGCGCTACTAAAGTATAATTATTTTCGAAATTTTCTACGAAACGATCATGGGTGAATCGGACTGCAGCAAGCTTGTCCGTTATTTTTCTCTCTGTTCTGGTATTTTTATCATTAAATCGTCACATAACAAAAGAAACAACCGATTGCAATTTGTGCGACTTTTAAAGAGTTTTGATCCTGTGCCATTCTGTTCCATCCTGAGTGCCCATAGTTAAAAGTATGTATGGTTTTGCCTTTTTAACTCCTGCTAGAATTGGCAATCCTAGAAAAGCCAACACTTTATTTGCTTCTCTCGGTTGATCATAACTTATCCGCTTTTTTTATTTCCATATTTGTGCTGTCGACAGCATTTTGAATAATATCATTGGTAAACAATACCTCAAAAGCAGCTTTTTTCTTCAATAATATTTTCTGCTCAAAGTTCCGGATCAGGAACGGTCTTTACAATATTTTTACTGATTTTGCTATATTTACAAGTAAGTGGATATTTATTTCGTATTGTTGTTTTGTATTTATCTAAAAATATTCTTCTGTCATTTCATGTTCTTCTTCAAATTCTTGTTCTGCATATTTAGTTCTTTTTCCGACTCTACATCATGATCTCTTTCGTATATAGCCTCATCTTCAGACATATCTGATCTTCCATCTTCTTATTCTTCATGCTCAGGTTCGTTACATAAGACCATACTCATAGCTAAAATGTCATCTTCCGTAGGACGATGTGAGTTTCTCATGGGTACACATCCCTACAAATATATTATTTTATTTTAAAAATTTTCTTGACCAATTCTTACAAATTTAAAATGTCTTAAAATTTATTTTATTTTCTGCGAACGAAATAATTTATTAGGCTATCATTATGCACTTACATAACGCTCTGTGGTACACTCTATTTGCCTTTCGATGCCGCACTTAGTTTTCCAGCGTGTTATCAACTTATCAATGCAGCTGCAACAGCAAAACTGATGGCATGTGTTAAGGACACTTTAATAATAGATAAGCACGCAGATTTGTGGCGAGGCATTCCAAGGTCACTTAGTTTATGGTTGTTGTTGGTAGTGTATTCTGAACAACAGCTCGTATAGTTAAGAGTTAATGAAATATACATGAAGGATGTCGATGAGATATTTGGTGACTCTAGGCTTTTTCAGAGAATCTCAGTGAGTAGGCTTAAGACAAGAAATACGACGAAAAATATGAATCTATATTTTCTCCACTGGCGAGGATTCCATAATTAATATTAAAGCAATAAATGATGAAATGATGACCTAACTTTTAAAACATGATGACTATTGCAAACGCCTTTTGGTAATTTCAGTTTCTATTCTGAAACGTTTGGATTTAATATGTTTATTCAATGTGATTTAAGAATGAGAGCACCTTTGAGTTCAACAGAAAAATCTATTTCAGGATAAGCTAAAGTGCAAGAATTATCGAAACAGGGAGATTGCACCAGGAATGAAGCACCTAAATATGCATGATTAAGCTTGAGATTTCACATGATGGGTTGATTTTGAATTTCTTGCTTTCACGATCTTTAATACTTCTTCTTTAAACCTTTCTTCGTTCTCGAGAAAAGATTGCTTGTTGCATTGGAAACTCGTGACCTCGCTTAATTTAACTTTTGAAAATTAATATATCCAGATAAAAATTATATTTAATTCCTTGCCATTATTTCATTAATATATCAACAAGAATATTAATCTTTGATATGTCTTTTCACAAGGTGTCACTAAGCAGAATGATGTTCCATTGCATTTATACTTCGGAAGTAGCTTGCGTTGTTTTGACTTCCCTCATTTGTCTGGCAGTAAGCTAACATATGATCAAGATTACGAATCTTGTGGTACCAAGAGGACTTGCAGCAGTAGGTGGTTCAGGCTTGGACCCATCTATAATTTATAGCATGAATCTGAAAAGTTCCATATCAGTTTTCAGAAGAAGATACGTAGAAAACTGCCTATCATCCCTCTTACCTTTCCACCAACCTCTGGAAAGAACTTTAAACTTGACAATATTTTAACTGCTCCAATGCCCCAAACAGACTAAAACACATAACTGCCTTCGCTATAATTTGAGAAAGAATCTACAGCAATGGCAGACGGCAATGTACCACTATGCAAACAGGGATTCATGTTTCCGAAATTAAATATTAAACATTTTTGCTGTAATCAATAAATGTATCTAAGATAATTTTAGAATTAAAAAATGAGCACTTACAGATTAATAGAAATGTTATTCAGTGTTGTTTTACATAAAAAGCAAATCACTTAGTTAAGTAACTGACTGATTTGGTAAATAAATGTTCCTAAATAATTAATATTATTTATCCATCATTTAAAAGATTTTAGACTTCTTTTTATTATCAGGGTTAGAGCTGGAAGTTGCTGTAGCGTGAAAATTTGAGAAAACATCAGATTGCGTGCCTAGCAGCTGGCGTCTTTCTCCTCCATTTTGATGATGATAAATCCCTTCTTCTAGGAAACAGAATTTTATGGTTTGTTTGCTGAAACTTTTCACAAGCCCTTCGAGCTTGTTTTTGGAATTTTAGTAAAAATACTTTCGTATTCGAAGAAAAATCAAATTAAGTGTTGAAAGCGAGTTCGTTGGAGTAGAGTTTTATTTATTTTTTCCCTTCTTTACATGTTAATTTTGGGTTGTAACGCAATGTTGTGTTACCGTTAGACGATTTCTTAACTAAAATAAATATCTAAGAAATAACTGGAAAAAATAATTTAAAACGTTCTCCTTTTATAAATGTCAAAAATATTAAGTTTTGACGATAAAAGATAAAATTAAGAATGTTACAATCCTTTATTTTAAATCATTAATATTCAGAATAAATTCATGTGCTAGAAAATAATGATGTAGGTATATAAATTCAAATTTATCATTTATATAGGAAAATGAAAAAATGAATAATGTATTAATTATACTGAGCTTGAATATTCACCGATTTTCAAGCTTCTACGTTATAACTGTCATATGAAAACAGTTTCAAGTTAACGTTAATTTAATTGGTAGCATCTTAGCAATGCCTTTCTTAATCTTCTGGAGACTTACTGCCTTTACCAATTATTTCACTTCCAACACAAAATAAATTCAGAGTAAAATCCAAATGAAAGATTATTAAGCCACTACTGGTGATTTACTACTAAAATCTAAACTCATAGCATAGACACATGATAATATTTGGAATACTATAACATAAAGATTGGACTGATTTCTCCTATAGTTAGGTTCCCATTATTTACAAAACAAATCTTTAATTCAAAGTTAAATATTTGGTCAGTCTACAACAGAATAACTACTTAAATAACTTTGACCTTGTACAGGAACTAGTTCTCAGCGAAGCAATAGCGATACGGGAACAGCTAAGGTTAAACACTTCTGAGTCTTTAACTATACTGGGTGCTCTCAAATTTGTATAAAAGTTTTTCTCCCTGAAGCCTGAGTAAGAGAAGCAGCAATGTGGACTTCATTGGACCATTGATACTGAAGGGAAATCAGAAATCTCGTATAGTAATTTTTACCTGTGCTGGTTTTTGCGCAGTACATTTGGAATTGATTTTCTACGTATCGATTGAAAGTTTCCTTCAAGCGCTTAGACTTTTTATTACTAGACTTGGAAATTCACATACCTTCTATTTCGACAATGGAACGAATTTCACAGGAAGTGACAGATTATTCAAAGACTTAAATTGGGATGAAATCTTAGAACATGCTAGTAACCACAGGATCACATGGACATTGCTTCCGCCATCAGCTTCCTGGTGGGGAGTATGGTGGGAGCGGTTAATAGAAGTCCTCAAAAGAATACTTCGCAAAGTTTTAGGTTGATCATCTCTGAATCATGAAGAAATGATAATACATTATTTTCGACTGTGAAGCAATAATTAATAGTCGTCCATTGACATATGTTTCGGAAGATGTTGATGACTTATCTCCGATCACACCTTCCATGTTTCTTTGTGAGATTCGACAAATTGTAGTTCATGATTTGGATAATAGCGATGCAAAACCCTTAAACAAAAGGTTTATTTACAGAAAACCACTTATGCAAGATCTAATAATATTTCGAATCGAATATCTCGAACAATTACGTCAAAATTACGAACATATAAAAGCCTCACAACCTCTGAAAATAAGAGATTTAGTTTTAGTGTCCGATGATAATAAAAAGCGAACAGATTGGTTATTGGTGAAAGTAACCGAGATTTTCAATCTCAGGATGGACATGTGAGATTAGTTAAGGTCAAGACTAACCTCAGAGAAGTTTTACTACCAACCAAGCGTTTGTAACCTTTGGAGATAACATCCTCAGATGAACACTGTAAATTTAGAAATATGGCAAGCAGCTCTTCTGATAAAACGAACCTAATGTTCGTAATGACTGGTCACAAGATCTTAAGAGCGAAAAGATTGTATCGGTAACTACAAGAAGCGGTCGAAACGAAAATCTTGTCTAAAGTTTACAGTTTTAAGTTTGACTTGTCAGCAGATTTAAAGGTGGGAGTATGTTGAAACTCTCGCCATTAAAACTCTTGCCAAACGATTAACACCACGTGATTTGCTCATGCGCATAGCCGAAGAAAGAAACAGAACTATTAAAGAACGTGTGAATGAAAGACGTAACCCGAAAATGTTCTTCTCTGTAGAGTATACAACTTTTGCTAGTGTTGTGCATTAAAATGTGCTACATTATAGAAGTTTCCTTTGTGATGAGCAGTACCTTAGACTGTCTTCATTTGATAAAAACAACCCCGGTTTCTTTTGGATTGCATGGCAAAGAAGAGCTACTGAAAAGGTAAGCCTTTTACCTTTATTCTTATAATGTTTAGCCTTAATATTCATAACACCGTAAGTAGCATTTTTTATAATCATAGGAAAGTATTAAAATTCTTACTTAAATTTGAATTTAAATTCTATGTATTGCTTCAGAATATTAAAAAGTAGTTTTTAGAGAACAAATTGCGAGAATAAATTAATAATATTGAATTGATTATAAAATAATACATAAAGAGATCTGATATAAAATGATTTATAAATATTTGGTATAAAGTGTTCTTCAACACATTAAAAATTATGAACAATGTTTTTCATGTCTTTTTATCCTTGATTTTTAATTCATGAAATGTTCACTAATTTTTATCACTTAACGTATTTTTAAGGCTGAGCTTGATTCGATGTTATCAAAAAGTTATTTTAATAAAATATTTTACAAACATAAAACTTTATACTAATTCACGCACATTAACAGGTGAATATGAATTTTAATAAAATGCATATAGTCAACTTTTTAATTCTTTTTAATACTGCTTTCTTTATTCTCATGTAAATTAAATACTGTCTTTAAATTTCGCGAAGGCAAAATGTATTAGCAAAATGTAAAACATATTCTTTAACTTATAAATCGTAGAGATACAATAATAAAACAATCAGCTTAAGAAATATTTATTCAAAATGAAAAAGAAATACAACACTTTAATAAAAGTGTTTGTAAGTTTAAAACTGAGTAAAAAAGACTATAATTTGAACGCTTTCAGAATTCCCCTTAAAACGAATGTATAGAGAAGATGTCATGCAACACAGACATATATTCAAGTTAAACTACGATTTTTCTGCATAAAACTCCAGTGTGGCTTTGAGTAAATCCTTTGTTCACAGTTCACTGCTCTACGGATTAGCCATCCGCTTTCCAAATATGCCATCACGTTTATTCCACATTTTGTGAAGCTATATCGAAAAAATATAGTATAGGGTATTAGATTATGCGTTATCCATGACAGCAGTATTGGACTTAAAAATCCATAATAGCAGTATTAGACGTGAATCCATTCAATTTGGTCAATTACATCATTTGGTTCCCAAATTTGCGAAGTCAAATATAATAAAGTTCCTAAGTGAATATAAATCCTCAGAAGTCTGCAGAGACATGTAAAGAACATCCCTATCCTCTATCAATTTTTCACATTAAGTGAGCATTCAAACTTCAGCTGTTTTGCAATCCGTTCGCCAAAAATTAGTGTGATCAAATTTCTATTGGTTGCCTCTTATTGTAGCATACTGGCTTTGATACTTGTTTTACACTTTTTTTTTATTCTTTCGTCACAGAGGATGAAGAGTGGTTAATCTACGCCAGTAATATTTGAACGAAGACAAAAGAACAATCTATACTTAATCCGAAGTAAAAATTCACCTAAAATTATGATCTTGGGTATTTAATGTAATTTGCCTGGCATAATGCTTTAGGAAAGTCTTTTACCATTCATTAACATCATCGCCTGTCTATGCTATTATCAACTGCAATATCTTGCTGATAAATGTGCTGAGATGCATTCGAATTGAGATGCTATTCAGTTCAACAAAATAACACATTGCATGTAGGCTTAATGCACAGCCAGAATTTATTGGAACTTAGCTGAAAAATGTTACGTATCCTCTGCATAGTAGATAACTTGCGTTAATATTTCTGGTTGGTGATTTGCACTTTTACCGGTAGTCCTTCGCCAACAAAGCCAAGGTTAAACAGCAGATAGAATATTTCTTTGCTTCTAAGCAAGCTTAGATCTGTAGACTCCGTTATTAATAATATATACTGTATCAATATATTATTAGGATTAAGGCGCGTGCTGAAAATCAAAATCGAGCAGAACAATATAGTTGCTATGAGAGGACTATTCTTATACAATTATTGATAAATTCTGGTGAGCCGTGCATGTTTTCCTCTTCTTGTAACATACTTGGTTTTGTCCTGCCTCATATAAATGATACATCAAAAGAAGTTACAAAGCTCTTAATATATTTTAGATGTGTCAAGATAGCCTTCTTTGCTCAGTGCTCAAAACTGTGATAGAGAAAACTATTCAGGTTTTAGTTCTAAATTTGATGCAGCTAGGAATGTTGATACCGTTCTGGAGCCTGATAGAGTTGTACAACTCAGTTGTTTCCAAGACTTTCCGAGACGTTTCCAAGACGTATGAAAGTGAAAATTCGATCGAGATAGACTGGCGAAAAGCAACAATTTCTGGCCTGATTCTGCTTTGAGTTAATATGTTTCAAACGTCTGTGCAGAGAAGGAAAAAATCGTTCATATTTTCCTTTTCCTTTATTTTCTTACACAAGATTACTTTTTCCCTGAGAACTGAAAGTTTGCGTCACCGCTTAAAAACGTAGGTCCTATTGTCTCTCATACGTTTAAAGATTTAAAATTTTGAAACATATCATGCAAATGAGCAAGTTTCAAATCCGCTCAATGCTTGAAACCTAATGCCATGACGCGGTAAAGTGGCCAACACACCGATCGTGAAGCGATTTTCCGCCGGTCACAGCCAACAGGATTTCAAAACGCAAATGCAACTTTAGTTGTCACTCGGAAAGAAACGGTCATGGTTCCTTTAATATCATAGCGGTAACATTGTAATTAACGATTATAGAAACAGTCTAAAATTTTCTTAATACTGCTGCCATGTAAAGATATAAGTACCTTCATTTAATGTTTTAAATTAAGAGTATCCATTTGTAATTTTTTGCATTTTCTTAAAGAACAGCAAGTTGATTATTTTTTATAAGAATGAATTAGAAGCATTGCTGCTTAATACGTAATTTCCTTGTAGCCGTTATTAAAAACGAAACTCTAGTGGGTCATACTTAAACTTTACATAATAAATATTAAGTAGACTATGTATTAAGTTGAAATGATTTAAGAAAATTAGAATTAGAAAAGTCACAATTAATATTAAGGCACAATTAATAGAGCCCACAAAATGTTTCAAAAACCTCCAGTCACGTGCAATGCCTATTGCGTCCTTCAGAGTTAGTCATATGTCAGCAAAAAATAATTTAAACCATTTTTCGGAAATGCATTTATAACAGAAACTTACTTTGAAATATCAAATTAACTTTTTAATTATTTAAAAATTAATATTGACTTTATAAAAAATTCTGCATCGCATTGAAATACGGCAGATTTAGAAAATGAGTGAAAATATAGGAGAATAGTTATATAGCCGCATTAATAGATATTCTAGCTTTTCTCTTCAGTTTGATGAACTGACAGATATATTTGATAAAGAAGCAAGAATTAACAAAAATAAGCGCATTCGCTTGTTTTAATTAGTTTGGTTTTTTATATCCAAATAAAACTGATGGGTATTATTTCTTTGAAAGAAAGGATTACAGGCGTAGATACATTCAACCGTTTTAAAAGCGTTCTTCGTTACTTGAAATTGGCTCTTTTAAAATTAGTTCCTATAACAAAAGGTAGAGCAGGAGCAGCGATAGGCCGAACAAGTAGATTTAAAACTGCAGTTCAACCTTATATGTAACAAACTGCAATGCAACTAATGAATTCTTAAGTTTTTTTTAATTACCATTCCTTGAATCACTAACAGATGTTAGTCAGTAAAAGGTTAAATACAAAAGAAATAATGATCATAGCGTCCACAATTGCTACTTCCGTTCGAAGAATTTTCCTCAGACGGCGACCCTTTCTCTTACAACCGAAAGTTGACTACAGCTTGATTCTAATATGAGTCAGAATTATTGTTCCATAAGGAGTTCCAAGATTATTTCTGCAATGATTTCATGATTTATTAACAGAGATCTCGAAGAACAAGATCAAGCATGTACAAAGGATGAAATAATAAAATTTGGCTCAGTGGTTTGGCATTTATTCCTGATTTTGCATCGAAACTAAGTAATTTAAATTTGCAAAGAAAGAAAAAAAATGATATGATTAAAAACATTAATGCACACAGAACAAAATTTGTTTTTCTAATAAGAAAACTTCATCAAATTTTTTTAATCACTTTTCAAGTATGTCCGATCATTCACACAAAATTCAAAATTCATTAAAAAATGTTCAGTGCTATAATTCAGATTATTTTCAGTCAAAAATATATTTTAGAAATTCAAATTTGCATTGAAGACTGAATTCAGATTCATAATTATGAAAAGTTTTTATGTGGTTATCTATATTTTACTTTTGGAAATGCTTTAAATGCAAAACATATCGACGCAATATTTTCTGATGTATTTAATACTTAAAACATTATTTAGAAAAGGAAAATATAACTCTACAAACTAATCTAACCTTACAATTCCTAAATGTAACAAATGTATCTGTATTTGCTTCGGATGTACATACTTCAATCCGCTTTTTCATATTTAAAGTTAACTAATGTTTAAATTCTACATAGTTCCCGAATTACGGATTACCGCATTTAAAATTCATCATGATTATCTTTGTCTGGATACACAGAAAATTATAAATGCTTGATTTGATTCTGTAAACGCAGACAATCCTTAAATGATAAGATATTAAAATAAAATATAAGAAGTATGTCTTGTATGTGTATGTGTCTATTAATGTGTAGTTAATTGCAGTTATTTGTTAATTAATTATTGAGTGAGTAAATTATATGCATTAATTTATGCTTATTCTAAATTTTTCTTCACGAATTGTATTGCTTATATTATTGAATCAATTATTTGTATGCGAGTTAAACAGAGTTCTCATTCTTACGTTACGCGTTCGTTAGTTCGGGAGAAGGAGAAAATGGGAAATCGGTTGTTTCTGCGTAATATTTGAAATTTAAAAATACTTCCTTTTTATTCACATGGTTGAAATTTATACCTCTTAAAGAGAAAAAATTTACCCTTCTTATGAACCTACTTTCATGACTGTACGTTGCCCCGTTGGAGAATTATGCCCATTTAATTGCTAAAATTGTTGAATTTCGTGTTTAAAAATTTACTCTGCTATAAGCGTCGTTTCGGAGCACTTTTTCGTCAAGGTCATGTACTGCGTCCGGTTGAGTGATAGGGTTGTCGCATTCTTTTCCCTCACCCCTCCTTGTTGGCGAAGGGGGTGGCGAGTGTGGAATTTTTTTTGGGGTGAAAAAGGAAAAACTAAGTTTTCGCAGCACTGTTTTTTGTTTGGCGAGATTTGCATATTAATTCACCAAATTTGGTGATTTCCGGAAATTCTGGATTCGGGAGGATTGAAATCGTCATGCAAGGCCATGTTCAGCCCTTTTTGCCTCGGATTGCAGCTGTAAGAAGGACTCGCGATTTCCTTCCTTTGGAAGAGCCGCCATGTAGACCCAGGGAGACCGGTAGAGGAGAGATGTCCAAGACTTTGTCCGGAAAAGGTCGCCTTCGGCGTGTTGCTTGCTCCCATTGAGGAAGAGATGAAGAATAAGAAGGAGATGTACTTCTAAGGAGATTTGATATGTTGCTACCCCGCTGCACCTTGCCATCCTTTATCCAGTCGAGGAGTCCAGATTGTTTTTCTTCGAATCTCAATGCATTTTCCTCCAGAGCTTGACGTTCCTTGAATCCCGCTGAATTCGGCTTCTTCCGGATCTCTCACTTCGAAAACATCCATGCGCCTATCATCATCCTACTAGGATGGGCCGGATTAACATCGATAGCTGGCAAGATTTACGTTCGGTGGAGTGCCTTGTACTACTACATCAGCCTACTGGTTGTCTGGGAAGGAATTTCAGCAGATAAGTGCATTCGTTTTTGTCCATAGTTGTAGCGTTTTGTAAAAGTAAATTAAGATTTAAAATTTCAATGATAACCGACACCTTTTGTTACAATGGGTAACGCTTAATTAAGCCTCAAAAGTTTTTTCCTTCGAGTGAGTTCAACCTAGTTTGTTCTGTTCCTCCTTTCACCAGAAATTTTAGTACGGCATTCAACCTTAATTCAGTGAACATGTATTTCTAAATAATAAGGATAAGTAAATTCACACAAATATTGGAAGAGATTTGATTAATTGAAGGAAAATTTCTAGCTATGATTTATTAAAGTAAGGAGAAATAATATGCATATTTAATTTCCAGTTAAATTCTATTTAACTTTTAGTCAAAGGTTTTCCTGCTGGATCTTAAATCCAGGCTGTGTATTTAAGCAATTGTTGCACTAGTGATCTATTTAGGATTTTTTTACCTTAACTTGGAATGTAATTAAAATTTATATATAATGGATTAAGACAGGATATTAAATTTGTAAACTTATCTAAATTTTACCTTTTACTTTAAGTTGTTACTATTTTTGGTTGAGGATTAACTTTAACTTTTGCAAATTAAGGAACGATTAAAAATTTAAATTCTACTTTACCTTTAATTGAGTAATTGAATGTAGGGTTAAATGTAATCATTTTTCTCCAACGGGTCTACTTGAATATGTAATATTTTTCTAACTGCCTAAGGGATTTGCTAAATTTATGTATGTAATTTTTACCTGAGTAAATTAAGAAATTTCTTGAACTAAGTAATCTCTATCAATATTGGTAAAGACACCATGCTCGGTGATTCATTAAATTCCTGTGTATTTGTATGCTGGCCAGCAGAGTTTTGATAACTGCATATGAAATTTTAATATTAATTTTTACGGTGTAAATTTTGATTAATTCATCTCGGTGCATATTTGAAATTAACAATATATATATTATAATTCTAAATGCATTATTTTAAGTAGTCACTTGAACACTCCACAGATCTAAAAATTTAAGTTGAAAGATTGTCTTCCTTTAATGCTGCAATAAATATCCTTGGTTATATATATATATTTGATTCAGAGTTTTTTCTTATGATGACTTGTGTGAATGTTTTTAACACCAGTGCTCCTGCTTGGTCTTAGGGGTTGTTCGGGTTAGTTATACACAACGCAATATGAATTGTGGTTTTGATATTATTGTAGGCAAATTATTGTAACAGTTAGTATTTAACACTTAGCACCTAACAACTGGTGCCTTGATATATTAGAATATAACAATATCAGTAATTTATTTGGTAGATCGCCATGCATTTAAAAGGAAAAAAAATATCCTATATAAATAGAAGTAAAGTAACTTCTGTTCTATTAAATGATAATTTGACCTCTACTGTTTTAGGCACTTGCTATTACTATATAACTAAATATTTAGTATTATAAAGCCAATCGTGAGTATTCTATCACTAATTTAATACTTCAGTACTGGATACAAAGGAACATATATCATTTATGCGTTATAAAGAAAGGCATAAATGTTGTATAATTCTAAGCATCTGTACACAATGCAAATTATAACTGAATCACTTCTAAAATATCAGGTTAGGCTGATATACATACTAATTTGTAGTATTATTAGAACAATTCATAGTTACTGTCTACTCTATTCCCGGTAATGTCGAAATAATATATTCGGATATTATTGAGAAGGCTAGATTACATTGCAATAGTAAAAACCAGTTTTGAAACAGTCTTGAAACAGTTTTGAAACAGTCTGAAAGTTTTATTTCTGGGTCTGTTATTTAAGTTCAGTTTGTAATTCTTAAGACGAAAATTTGTTGTAGTAAACTGAATATTAAAGACTAAATTAAGGGGAGGTAAAAATATAAAAGTCAACAGCATTGGACTCACGGACATAATCTCATCTCAGAAGAGTGCTTAATGTACTTAAATTAAGTCATAAATCAACTCAAAAATGCAAAATAATGAATCATTTATATATCACTTCAAGTAATTATAGTGCTAAATCTCACCTTCTTTGGAAGCATAAATTGATTCGAGGCTCACGAAACAGCCAGAATTTATGGTGTAACTCAAAAGTAATGAATTAATTCGTAAGTTAGCCAAAGGCTACACAGAATTAATAACGCGCAAGTTGGCTCCAAGCTAATCCGGCATGACAAGCAATAATGGAAAGAATAACGCAGTACCACAGACATGTCTCTTTCAAGAGATTCAACTAATAATATGGACTTCAGCAGGCGGGACACGCTCTGATTCAGCAATTTGAAACCTTCCTTTAAATTACATTTCTTTCTATCTCATTTCAATACGCGTGATCCAAATTTGCATTCTGTCAGGAAAACGGAAAGCGAGAATGATAGAAAAGCTACTGAACATAAAATAACTGGTTAGTTAAAAATAAATCCTTCCAATAGTTACGCTTTATTTTAGTTACAGTCATCACAGCGTTAATTTAATTTCTTCAGGAGAGCATTCTTTACACAGATGTTTATGACAAACGCAGTTACGTTTTTCTCTAGAGCAAGTTTTAGTTCCAGAGTGAAAATATTTAAGTTAGTATTTAAATAATATTGAAACTAAATAATTACTTAACTCTTTAAGCAAATTATAATGCAGTGTTCTGATTCATTTATCAGAATTGCATTGAATTTATCAGAATCATTTATCAGAATTGAATACTTTTTGAGCAGTAATGAATTGTTTTATTCCAAAACTGTGTATTTTAACATTTATTTCAAATCCGGTCTTTAATTCAGATCTGATTATAACTAAATACTTTCAGTACTAAACATCAAAGTAGGCTTGGACATAATATAATTTATTAACTAAGATAAAAGTGAAAACGTATCACTTACGTTCTATTACGTTTAAAATCAATATCAAATTCCTACTCGAATCAAAAAGCAAAATTATTATACTGTGAAAATTTGCTGAATTATTTGTATCACGTGATAAAAAAATAAACTGGTGGTCTTCATACATAAGTTTCTGTAATGATTTTCAGCTAAATCAAATTAAAAGGTGATAATCTGAATCCCGAATGATTTTCCACGCATCCTTTAACAAAGTCTTTCGGTGGCAGCGCATAATCATCTGCAGAGAGAAAGAGATAAAGCATACAGCAAATTGTTAATTAGAGTTCCCATTTTACGTTCTAATTAGCTTTCCTATCTCATCAATTAAATAGACTTTGTTCAAAGACTTCCTAATTTCTATCATGTTGAATCCACATCGTAGTGTGCTGCAAATTCCTCATTCATTTTAGCAGTTAGAATTTCATAATATGGAAGGTTAGCAGTTACTATTTTCTGTAAGTTGGAAGGAGTACATCTATATTAGTGCTGTTTAAAGTAAGACACTAACTCAAATATAATAATGTACTTCTGATTTTGCTGTTATTTAAACCACTGATGCTCTACGTACAAATAATTTCAAAGATAACCCTTTCTCCAGAAAATATATATCCATTACATTTCCAAGTAATACTCAGAATTTTCTTTTAAGTATCTATTTAAAATTTTCGCGAATTCCATAAATAAGGCGTTTTAAAACGGTTTAAAAGTTCAAATCTTTATTCCATCAGAAATTTTTATTCATAGTAGAAAAAGTTTAAATTACTGTATAAGGCATTTCTCCCGCCTTCTTAGCATGCCTTTGTGGTGTAGTGGTCAGCACGCTCGGCGCGTATTCGAGAGGTCCGTGATTTGCATCCCGGGAATGGCATTGCTCATTTCTTGGATTTCTTTGTTTCGTAAACTTTTTAATGTCTCTACAGTAGCGCCCGAATTAGAAAAGGTGGTGAATGACGATTTTTGACCTCCAAGATTTGGCGATTTGGTCCCTTAAACTCCAGCCGCCTTTTGAAACGGGTATGTGATACTTCTTTCGCAATTGAAGCAAACTCGAATTATGGAACACAGAAATAACTTTATTTAATACTCAAAATGGCGACATACAAGCAAAAAAAGAAAACGTATTCTAAACTATTTTAAAATAATATAATTACATTCTTCGTGCGTTTGAAACGTTGCCAATCAGATACATATTACTGTTCGTATATTTAGATCGTACAAATGATTGGCGACAATATTTAGAACTGTTGCAACCTCTCCCCCAACGGAGAGACTTTTTCCGAAGGGAAAAGTTCTGTAAAATTCATACATCAAATAAAATGAAATAAAATAAACTCGTGTTACATACACTATAAGACATTATGTTACTTAATTCTACTCAGAAGATCAACGTTTTTGTGCAAAGATCCCTTGCGATGAATGACCTTAAAATTATAGGGTTGTAATGAGAGTGCCCAGCTCATCAATCTAGAGTTACATTTATAGTTGGATTGTAACAAGACCAAAGGGTTATGATCAGTTTGAATCAAGAATTCGTGCTGACCATCAAGATAAAAATGCAGCTTGATGATAGCAAAGATGATGGCTGAGCACTCCTTTTCAGTAGTACAATAGTTCTTTTCAAATTTAGTAAATTTTTTGCTGATATACAAGTTAGAATGTTCATGTTGTTCATCATCTATTTGGGATAGTATTATACCCAGTTATCAGAGGCATCGGTTTGTATAATAAACGTTTTTTAAAGTCGAGCATAAAGAATGTGTTTTTTGAATAGCAACTATTTTAAATGTTTAAACTCTTGGTCACATTTTTCAGACCATTGTATATTTCCTTTTTCAGATACCCCCTTCAAAGCGTTAGTGAGGGGTAAAGCAATTTCCGAAAATCTCGGTATGTACTGGCTATAATACCGAACTAGTCCTGAAAAGCACGTACTTCTTTTTTGGTCTTAGGTGCAGGATATTCTTTTACAGCCAGGATCTTTACTTCATCTGGAGTTCGTTGTCCTTGTTCCACAACATGGCCTTTGTATCGCACTTGATCTCGTGCAAACTTACATTTTGATGGTTTTAGTCGTAAGTTTGCTTTCTGTATTCTGTCTACAACAGAAATTAAGTTTTTAATGTGCTATTCCCAGTTTTCGGAGTAAATGACAATGTCATCCAGGTATGGTACAGCGAATCCTTCGCATCCAGCTAGGACTTTAGTCATAACTTTGTAAGGTTTTAGTTAAACTAACAAAGTTTTATTCTAATTTTTACTTTTCTATCCCTTCTCATTTTCAACTTCCCGTTAGAAGAAGCGCGCGTTTTCAGCTTTATGCTAGTTTGAAGTGGAACCAAGGAGTATTTAAACCGGAGGTAGAAACCTTTCAGTGTGAGAGAGCTTTTAGTCTCAGACCACGGTCACTCTATTCGACGTTCGCCTGACTAGCTAGGATTTAAATTCTAAGCCATTGCGCTTTTACGTGATTGCTTATTGAAGTAATTCCAAGTACGTCAGCATTAGTTAAATCTTGCTACGCACCATTTAGTTTAGAGGCCAACCTCGCGTTATAGCTCTCTGAGCAACGACTAATTTAATTTATATTTAGTTTTAGTTTAAATTTGATTGTTCCCAAGTGCGGTCTTTACTTTCTGTATCCCTCCCGAGTTGGGAAGTGGTTGTAAATAATAGTGATTTAATAAAAGAGAATTTTAAATCCCTTTCAAGTGCAGTTATTCTACCACTTAATCACAGTATCTACAACCAGAACATAGCTGCATTCAGCTCCCTGTTCCAGATCAGGATTTAAGGAGTTCAAGAAGATGTTTTCAAAGAATATGCACCGAACACTCAGTCCTGTCAACTTTGCTAAAAAAAGTATGAGGCAAATTTCAACTCGAAGGGCAAACGTAGAAGTCTGAAGCTTCCAAAACTGGTGACAAATGTTGCATATCTCTGTGCTCCTTCTGTTAATGTAATTTGCCAGTAGCCCCTAGATAAATCTAATAGGGTAATATATTTTGCTTTTGCTACGGTTTCGATACGTTGTTCAATATTAGGTAGAGGATAGTATTCAGTTTCAGTAACAGCATTGAGTTTACGATAATCAGTACAAGGCTGAGGATCTTTTGATGAAGATTCTATCAAAATCATGGGAGATGTATAGTCCGATTCTCCCGACTCTATAAATTTGAGATCGAGCATTTTCTGAATTTCGTTTTTGAGAATTTCAGTCTGTCGTGGTAACAATCTGTATGGCTTTATTTGTATTGGTTCGTTATTTAATATCTCAATATCCTGACAAACTAATTTGTTAGTCCAGGATTATGAAAAATAACCAGAATATTTCCATAAAATCTTTCGCAAATCTTCTATTTGCCCGGGCTTCAGAACGATTGCTCAGATTCGGTTCTATTTGCTCTGGTTTTTCTCTAGCTCATTATCCTATATGATGTCTGGGAAATTTAATGTGCTTCGACTGGAAGGTAAATGAGATATGACCATTTCTAAGTCGCCTTCAACTTCAGTTATCATATTAATCATTTCCGGTCTTTTGTAATATGGTTTAAGCATGTTAATGTGTTATGCTTGATTTGGCTCATTTTGTTCCTCGAAACGTACAACATAATTGGTTTCTAAAATTTTCTGCTCTATTTTCCCAGGTCCTGTCCATGGTACCTCTAGTTTATTTTGACGATTTGTAGTTAAAACTAGAACTAAATCTCTTCCAGCAAATTCTCTTTTCATTGTATTCCGATCGTACCATGTTTTCCTTCTTTGTTGAGCTTCTTTCATTTCTTCTTTCCAACACAAGTTCTTGGCATTTTTACATTCGACTAAGAAGTTCGAAAACGTAACTGACCACATTATTTCTTTCTTCAATCGGTTCTAGCCACTGTTCATAAAGTAAAGTGACTAGCGTTCGTAGGTTTTTCCCATGAACTAGTTCTGCTGGTATAAAACAAATGCTTTCGTGTGTAACTATTCTGAGGGCAAAAGGAACTGATGGTAGATACTTCTTCCAATTAGAAGTAGCTCCTAATACCCTTTTCACTAATACCCTTCCGACTCTTAATACCCTTTTCAGCTTTCTATGGAATCTATCAACGGGATTACTCTGCGGATGATACACAGAGCTTCTTACATGTTTTATGCCAAAACGCTCCAAAAATTTCTTCTCTCAAAGCACTGATAAAAGAGGTCCCCTGATCTGTTTGAATCGCTTTTGGGAAAGCCATACGCATGGTCCTTTTTACACCCAAATGACTGGAAGTTCCTTCGTGGCGCATGTTTATAATTGACCGCTTGAGTTTTTCAGGTATAACTGCAAGCTGTTTTTCAAAGCCCATTTTATCTGTCTTTTTTTAACTAAAAGATCTTTTCCTATCAGACTATAGTTCTCATTTTTGCATGAACCTTCTTTACTTTGATGATTTTAGATAGTTTCTTATCACTATGCTTAAGTCGTGCAACGTCTTTTGAGTCAATGTTTACTAATTTTATGAGAGCTTCATCTTCTATATTTAATTCCGGAAATTTAACTTCTTCCTCAAGAACACCTACGGAGGCTTCATTTTCTTCCTTCATCGGTTCCGAGATCTCTTCATCGCGTTCGGCTATTTCTCTTTTCGTTTGAGCTCTAGTAGAGACCGCATTAATCTGGTGAGGATGGCTATCGGGCTCGTTTCTTTGTTCATTCAACAGCGCAAAAGTTCGATTGCCTAATAAATATCTTCCTTTGTGGAGTTCATTTCTAATAATGGTAGCCTTGGTTATTACTCGCCCGAGATCGCAATTTAGTTCGACATCAGCCAGTGGTAAACAGGTTGGATTCAAGTCCAATGGTTGTTGCACCCACACATTTTCGACTTTCAACATTTCCGGTGTGATGTATTTGCGACAAACTATATCAATACTCGCACCTGAATCTCTTAATATAGGAATTTTATAACCATTTACGTAACCCATACTAGTATAAGGTAATATAAATTTATCCTCTGGTTTTGCACTAATTCTGTTACGACTAGCAGAAGATTCAGTACTATTCTTAAATTTTGGACATTGAGGTCTTAAATGTTGATAGGATCTACATTGATAACATTGTGGAGTCTTTTGTTTTTCATATTTATCATCCGGACGTGGACCTCTAGGTCTGTGGAACCAGCTTTGCGAATTAAATCCTGATGACCATTTATTTTTCAGTTTTATTTGTATTATCTGAACTCACATTACTTTGAGTTTGTGAATTGCATCTTTCTTTCTGCCCTTCTACTACAGGCCTTATTGTAAAGTTTCCGCGGACTTTTTCATAGCCATCAAGGTTTTCAGCTAATTTCTTGGTTAAAATAATCTCTACCCACTCGTCAAGAAAAAATGAATCTAGAATTTCGGGAGGGACTCGACGTTAAGTTGGTCAATCACCTTTAAGTGTACCAACTGAACAAAAAGTCTCAAATTCTCAGTCAGTCATCCATTCTTTGCAATAATTTTCCATTTCATAGTTGAAATCCACCCATGTGGGTTCTGTACTCTTTTGATGTTTCATGAATTTCTGCCTGAACTTTCCCGGGCTTCGTTTTTGGCCGGATTTGTCCGCTAGTTTGAGACTTTGTCTCTGCTTCAAATCTTAATCACTCTAATTCGTACTGTTCTTTCCTTCTTCTCTCTTCTGCTTCTTCCTGCCTCCTACGTTGCTTTCCTTCCTCTTTTTCCATCCTTCTATTTCCTCCCTCTCTTGCCGTTCTTCTACTATTGTGACTAAGACTCCTTTAACAAATAGTTCATCATAATTTCTGATTTGAACAATTTTCTGTTTTAAATCGACTATTTTTAAATCTGCAGTCACATGAACTCCCAATTCAGCCGCGAGATTTTGCAAATCTTCCTTACGAGCTCTTCCTAAATAGGACATTATTTCTGTTTTTAAAATTTACGAACACTCTGTTCTTTATGCATTTACTGTTATTAATTGATGCTTTTAGGAATAATGGAATTAAATGAACTCTTTTATGAACACAAACCTCAAAAATGAGATGTTTAAATTATTTGAAATTCATACTCTCTGCCACATTAATTCTGAATAAAATAAAAATAACAACATAGAACAATGGATACTGTTGAACAACTAAAATGAATATTAAATATACTATCAAATATGGTAGTAAAATAAGGCAATTCAATATTAACAGAAAGTAGTAACTCCGTATAACTGATATTGCGTTTAGTGATGAACTAATAAAATAAAAATACGCACGATTATTCGATGTCGGTCGGTTCCTGCAAAAATAATTAAGACTATGATACTTCTTTCGCAACTGAAGCAAACTCCATTGATGGAACTTTTTTTAATACTAAAAATGGCGACATACAAGTAAAGAAAAAAAACGTATTCTAAACTATTTAAAAATAAATATAATTACATTCTTCGTGCACTTAAAACGTTGCCATTCAGATACATACGTCTATTTAAATTGTACAAACGATTAGCAACAATATTTAAAACTGTTACAGGGAGTATATAAGGTATTTCTCCAGCCTTCTTGACAGACCTTCGTGGTGTACTGGTTAGCATCTCGACGCGTATGCGAGAGGTCTGTGGTTCGAGTCCCGGGGAGAGAGCACTGCTTATTTATCACGCTTCCAGCTTAAAAAAACTTAATATCTCTATAATGGTTCCCGAACTAAAAGTGGCGGATGATGATTCTTCACCATCAGGATTTTTTGATTGAGTTACTTAATCCCCAGTCGCCCTTTAAAAGGGGGAGTACATAAGGTATTCCTCTCGCTATCTTAGCATGTCTCTGTGGTGTAGTGGTCAGAACGCTGAGCGCGTATTCGAGAGATCCGCGGCTTGAGTCGTGGCAAGGGCACTGCTCATTTTTCATGTCTCCTGCTTTCAAAAAATACCTAATGATTCTACAACTTACGAAGAGTGATGAAAATGAGACAGCGGATTATAGATAAGCACAAAACAAAATTACTTTTGAATTTAGAAACAGCAGAGGCTTCCCAAATGTTTTGAATTAGTAGAAAAGTTACGGTACGTTTGTTAGTTTCTACACATATATGGTACACACGCCTTGACCGCCATTCGGAGAAATATGTGTCATTTTTGTTTATTATGCATGCGATTTTAGCTAGTTCTCAGAGTTTTGCAATTCGGAAAAAGCGGTATTATGCATTAAAGTATATCAGTTGCTTTTTAAATTTAATCATTTTATAACTACATGTAACTTGTAAAGTATGTATGTTGTTTCAAAGGAATAAATGAATTTCTTACTAATCTGAATTTTATTTTGTTTTTAATAAGTTACTTGATGTAAATTGAAATAAATTCAGCTTATATTTAACTGATAATTTTTATGAATATTTGCATTATCATTGCAATTAATGAGAAAAAATGAGTATATTATGGCCTTAATATTCAATCGTTTTGATTTTTAAATATTTGTCTAATACAAGTAAATACTTTCTATTGACAAATAAGTATTTCATTACAAATATTCTTTGCAAAGCAATTATTATCAGTTTATCAGAATATCTGACTTTCTAATTTTCAGATAATATTTCGTTTTCGGAATTTTGAATATTTTTAGATGCCTCGCAATAATGTAAAAGCAGTTACCAAAGTTTAATTTTTCAGCTTTTATGAGAATTGTGTGGCAGTTCAGAAGATGTTAATTTATAAATATTCCCTATATATGGTTTCTTTGATAAATAATCAGGTGTTATCCACTGTGGTTAAAGGAAAAGGATTTTGGTACATTGCTGATTTTTGTTGAAATAATAAGCTCACGGACTCATTAACCAAATAATTTTTTATTGCATGCCTTCTTGGCAGACCTTATTTTTATTGCATGCCTTCTTGCCGTATCGAATATTTTTCGATACGGCAAGAAGAAAATATATTTTGTAATTCGGTATCAAGGCAGATTGCTTATTGTTTTATAACTGAACTCGAGAAAATCACACGGTGAAGAGATGCAGCAGAATTACTGCAATATTATAGATGTACCAGCTGCTGCACAATTCCTTAGATTTTCCTAAACACGAACGATGCATCCAGACTGCATTCCAGGTTGATCGCCCTCTAACATACTCATGCGTTCCAATGTTTCAGAGTAGCAGGCAGTATTTATTGTAGCGCATTTTGGAAACCAATCCATGATGGCGAACATCAAAGAAAAGTGTCAACCAAACTTTTCCGACAAACCTCCTGCTTAAATAAACTCAGTGAAGGCGGAATCCATTGCTGCGCTCCTTAATGTTTGAGGATCTACGTCTTCTTGCTAATAAACATACGACTAAGGGCTAAGACGTCTTGACAATAAACAGATGGCTAAGATCATACTACATGCACTAAATGCATGTGGTCTGATGCGCAATAAATAAATGTATCCATAAGTAGAAATGACTTCTACATGCACTAAATCCACAGGTCCAGTCCACTTACATGATACTTCACATGTTACATTAAATACTCGGTTAAAGATTAAGTGCAGTTGTAGGGCTACTGCTGTAACTTGAAACTACAGTCGTGCAGATTCTAGCAGACTAATAGTGAATTATCGCTATGTCTTAAACTACTTACAAAATACCTTTTTTAAAAAAATTAAAATAACCTTTTTTTAATTTTAGTTTAATATCCCAGAATAGACGCAACATGTTCTACAGAAGAAATTTCCTTTATTTGCTCATCTTTAAAATAGCGTAACAAACAGATCATATCAAATGCTGATAACGTAGTCTGAGAGTACACATTAAATAGGCTAGAAATAAACTGGCTGGGGTATTTTACGACCGCGTATTTAAAACATGGGTCAGTGAGAATGCTCAAGCCAGAATATTACTTAAAAACACAGCGGGAGAAAACGTCTAACAGCAAAACCCGATTACCAGAAATTCGTAACTAAAGATTTAGAACCCTCAAATTAAATGCACACAAAGATAATTTACATTCTGGTGAAGAATATGGAAAGGAGAAATTATAGTAAAGACTTAAATCATAGTAATTGGTCAATTAACATTAGACACTTTACATAGTCATAAGTAAATTCTAATCAAGCAGTTAATTGATATCATATATGTGTCCTAATAATTACAGGTAGGACTTAATATTAACAGATGCAGTGACCAAGTGCAATGTTTCAAACATTTAACGCTATTGAAATAGTTTAAGAATAGTTACAATGTCTAAGAGTTACGCTATAAACGAACTGCCTGCATATGCCATAAATGTTAGAAATAATGGCTGGTATATTAGATACTAGACAGAAAATTCTGTTAAATATAACGTAACAATTCAATAAAAAAAACTTTCTATTACATAATTGGTAATATACTAATCCTAGTAGAAGTCTGTATTGGACAATAAAACAGTACTAAACGTTTTCGTGCTTATCAATCATTTGAGAGTAATTCTTACAGCCAACGTACAATAAATAAAACTGATTATTTCCAGTTTGTAAGTACTCTGACCTCTGAAATTTCTGAAGACACTAAAATTCTTTCAGCAATCCAATCTAGCTATACGTGAGCAGCATACGTTCGGAAATTGTAAGCGAAACATACTTACAATTTATGAGGGACACTTTGTTTAATAAACTAAACACTCGGCGCAAAAATGTCATAAACCTTGTCTGGAAAAAATATAGATATTACCATACATTTTTGTTAATTTTAGTTTCTGTACGCACATTACGCATTCATAAAATTCAGGTATATTCATATTACTGGTAGTGCTTTATTAGTAGGTTTTACACATAATTTTCGTATGTTTCAAGGATTTAAGTATAGTTTTGTAAATGTTTATGTATGATTATCACATATACGTAATAATGTTTTATTTTGCATTTTTATTTGCACTATTTACTTAGCATAACATACTTTTTCTTTTCATAAACCGAATAGTTTACCTTGCACTAACGTATATTTTAGTAAATATTTATGTAAATCTTTCATATTTCTTGCGACTCATAAAATGTATATTTTTACCAGAAAGTTATGCCATCCATATATTTATAATTTTGGTAAAAATGTAGCAAAGATCTACTTTCTATTGTTTTATTTTTAATAAAATTTACTTGCATCATCAATTACTTTTTACTGTGTTTATATGCACACCTTTCTTAAAATATACATATATCTTCATAGGTATATTTACGTATTTTAGTACCGTATTTTTCTATAAATATGTGCAATATTTATGCATTGCAATAAATTGTGAAAATACCAGTTTGAACCCACATCACTTTGATTTATCCCCATTTTAGTTATATATTTGTAAAATAGAATATGGATCAAAAGTAGAAGTACTTTCGCAGTATTTAACATCTCAGAGGTAAATATGCTCAGACATAGAGTAAACCATCCGTTTTTGACACAAATACATTTTATTCCCCTGTACGCTTTTTTCCATATTTCATTAACTGTCATGATCTAAAATGAGAAACTGAAAATGTGTTCATTATATGATGCAATTTACATTAGTTTTCTAAATATATATGAACTTAATATTCCAGAAATTTCCCTTAAAATACTAATTGTAACTAGATGTGTTTTTCAATATCTAAATTCGTACAATTTTTCTAAAGGTAAATTGAGGAAAATATGATAAAATGTAGACATTATCTTCAGTTTCTCTTTCGTATAATTTTCATGAAAATAACATGCAAAACAATACTAGTATATCTTTATTTAATCAAAATTACACATCTAGTTTTTTTTGGGGGGGCATGCTACCTGAGTAGGTCTTGCATGTTGCTGAATTCAGTTGAGATGTAACTCTCAGGTCATTGTATATTCATTAAAATATTGACATAGAAGATCTGCACAAATACATCATTCGCTAGTTAAAATCTCTAAAGATACCGAAGCGTCGGATATTTCTCTCGGTATATTTTACTCAAGTTATAAAGACAAATTATATTTGGAAATAAGGTATATTCTAAAGGTGAAGGAACTATCTTCTTGCTCAGAGTTCAATACCGGACCTTTGAACAAACAATTTAATGTTCTGATTATTACACTAAAAGACCATACATCCCGAAAGCCTTTAATTTTAAGCATTTTGCAACTAAAAATGAGCCGTCAGTGAGACGATCCCCATTTGCTAATTGAAGTTGTAGATGGAGAATATATATCGGAGGTGTAGACACAAACTAAAGGCCGAATTGTTGTCTGTCGATCATCTCGGGGGGATATTGCGATGATCCGCATTTATTGTCCTAAGTTGTCCTATGGTGCTGCTATATCAAATGTAGGGATATTGTGAGTAGAGAGAGATCAAAGAATCATTTAAAATAGCCTGGACCGTTTTCCGAATACTAGACATTCCTGCACCTACACTGGTGTGCAAAAATTAAGGACGAGACGGTTTTTTCAACATAACTTTGTACAAAAGCTTTCCAAATCAACACATTTAATACCGTAAGATCCCAAATACGTAAGGACATGAGTAATGTAAGTAACACTTACTAAAAGAGAAATCAGAGGGATAAAAAGAAGCTTTATTGAAAAAGTAGCATGCAGCGCAATGCGACTGAAGGCCGAAACATCCCTGTGATGGGTGTCCAGCAAGAAACATCCGGTCTTTAATAGGGGATATGATCTCCCCTGACTGCTGGGCAGGTTTCACATCATTTGTGCATGCTGGATATGTGGTTGTTAATGAGCTGTTGAGACACTGCTGCTCGTTCCTCTTGTAGCACCAATCGCAGTTTCGGAATCGTTACTGGCGATAAGTTACGTGCTGCCACGGGTCTCCCTAGTAAGTTCCGTACATGCTTGACGGGATTTAGATCCAGAGACCTTGCCGACCAATCCATGTGTTCAATATCTTCACTCTCCAACAGCTCTTCGACAGTAACTGTGCGATGAGGTGGAGCGTTGTCGTCCATGAAGAGGAACTGAGGACCCATAGCCCTTGTGAAAAGACGCATGTAAGGAAGAAGAACCTCGTTACAATAGCAGTCCCAGGTGACGAACCTCCTTGGGAGATATGAAGGTCGGTCCGGCTACCAAGCATTATGTCTGCTCGAACGAGAACTCCGCGACCTCCAAAACAGTCCCTTTTGATGATGTTGAAGGGGTTATTGCGTGTTCCCCGCTCTGTCCAGATGTGTATGTGTCTAGAATCGCAACTCAGACTAAATCTGCTCTCATCTGTAAAGAGTACTCGTCCCCATTCATTGTCTCTCCAATTCCGGTGTTCCCGGCACCACAGAGAACGCCTTCTCCGATGGGCAGGCGTTAGAGGTACACACCGTACAGGGCGTCGTGCAAACAGACCACCACCGTGCAGTCTTCTGGCCACGGTAAAACGCGATATCGGTCGTCCAGTCGCCTGTGTCGTGTGTCTAGCGATTTCTCCCGCTGTCTGCCGCCTGTTTCTTCTGGCCTGTAAGGCAATATACCGGTCATCTGCGGGTGTGGTTCCTCGTGGACGACCACTACTAAACCCCCGGATAGCTGTTCCTGTAGTTTGAAATTGTCTCCAAAGTCGTGAAACGATGCTATGAGCAATTCCGAACTCTGCAGTCACACTTATCACACTGCGGCCTTCCTCCAACTTCCCAATGATTCGACCTCGGGTAAAAGCATCCAGATGTCGTCTAACAGATTGATTATTCGCCATTTCTCGCTGAGGCAGCAACTCGGTGTGATTTTAACTGCTATACGGCGTGCAATCTCTTTGCCAGAAATACTGATCTTACACCGACAACATGCTTTATACTACTCAGACACTCACTCATTACGTCTACCTGCATATCTGCGTATGTGCTACCGTACATCACCTTACTTAATCTTCTGATTAGTGTTTCTGTCCGCTCTGCCTCTTCGTTCAGTTGATATCCTAATATTTCGACTTCGTCCTTAATTTTTGCACACCAGTATAGTTCAGAGGCGTAGGGACTACGCCTGTGAAGCTATTTTTCGCGCTGTTGAAAAGCTACGAAAGTGAAACAAACTTTTCTTTTAGGCAATCGATCGCTTACATGTTAATACGGAAATTATGCTAAGTAACTCAATAATGGTGTAAAAAGGATGGATTAGACATATGAAGCCAGTGAGGATATGAATTTTCAGAGCAGTTGTGCTATTAAAAATATCCTAAAAAATTAAACATTTAAAAGATAGTGTGTCAGGCTTAGACTTTCGGGTATATCAGACTAATAACAAAGAAGATAGATGAAAGAATGAAAGCTGTTTTGCGTTAATTTTGCTTTTAATAAGAGGCAAAGCTGGGATAAAACAGGACTCAAGCTTGAAGGAATTAAAGTAAAATATCTGATAGTGACTGCCCTTTTAATATGATAACTTCCGAAAATCCAAAAATACTTCTTTGAAAATATGTAATTATCAAGGTATAATAATTTTTCTTAAGACTAATGACCCTCTAACCCTAGTTTTTAGACTAATAATTACAGATTAATAATCGCAACAAAAATGTCAAATTTAATATTTTATATACTAATAGAATAAAAATTTAATCAGGAATCAAACTCTCAAATTTCACTTAATTTCGAAATGAATTTCACAGGATTTATTTGTTAGTCCTAAACGTTTAATGTTAAGCCATTTCACCGAGGTGTAAATTTCTAGTTTTTTTAATCGGTTTGAGTACACATTTATGATACAGAACATTATACACTACAATTCTGAAACAGAATTACTCACACTTATGATGCAGAATATATTTTTATAGCCTTGGGTATACATTTATGATGCAAATAAGTTGCGTAATGCATTCCTACATAAGGTCAATCGTACTTTAGTGGAAATGAGTTTCTAATTAAGTTTTTTCATTAGCAATTTGAAATAACGATTTCATATTTTAAATATCATTGTCGGGTACTATTTTGTGTTTATTGGTAGGCAGAATAAGAGAGGTATTTTTGTAATGGCTCCTAAAATTGGCGCGTCTATGTAAACGCATTTTTTGAGGGAAAAATTCATATCAACAAAACGTGAAGATTTGCAAAAATCGAGGTTATTGCATTTAAAAGAAAAATATTTTTGATATGTTAAATTTGAAAGATAAAAGACGTAGAGCTGAAAGGAAAAATAAAACATGGCTCTAAAACTCATATCCTAAGAAAGTTCGAAATCGGTTAAATATCAGAAAATTTAAGTCTCTCATCCTGATTGAAAATCCTTCGACTCAAACATATGTTACCTCGGAACAGCGAATGCCTTTTGGCACTGTAATTAAAGACTTTTCTAAAGATATGAAGCTAAGAGAAAGATGTTTGAATCTAAAGTCCCTATGTTTTTGGCCAAACCATACTGTGAAGAAAACTATTGAAAATTATGTGAAAAATACCTAGCTGTTCATAAATGCAAATTGGCGGTAACACGTGATGAGATATAGCTATGTTTAATTGACTGTAATAAAGAAGGTCAATTTTCTATGAACGGATGCAAATGACTGTACGAAATAGCCTTTTCAATGTACAGTAAAATTTTCAATGGGATTCGTGACAGTTCCGGGATTTTATTATAACGATAAGTTAAAACTCAGAACTAACTCAAGTAATGTTGATATTAATTTATCATACAGCATATTTTAAAGCTCATTTTTTGAAGAAACAAATTTAACCTTGCACGGAAAAGATATCAATGAATTGTATATTCTTGTGAACAAAACCTCTATTTACATCTCTAAGTCAACTGCCGCTTACGTTACAAAGAAGGAATCAGAAACCGTGTACAATATATTCCACTTAATAAAGTACCTCTAAAATTAGTTAACGGTTCTCCTATGAACATTTGACCTTAAGGGTTGTTAAAATAGGTCTCAGTAAAAAACATCCAAGAACTTTGAATAAATGTTGGAAAGCGAATCAATAAAAAGGGGAAACATAAAACAGGCATGAGGGTGTTAAGAAAACGTTTACATTTATACAAAACTGAGGTATAACCAAAAATCAAGCTATCAGATGGAAGCAAGCTGATGCAAGAAATACAAAATTTCTGTGTAAGAATTAATTATCAAAGTTGTTTCCATAAAGTTTAAACTACTGATTGTCCATCTTTCATAATATTAATTTTTTTGTTTGCTCAGTTTACCACATAATCAAGAATATTGATGGTCAGATCAATTCATTTTTCTTTTGAAGTTTCTTCAGTCGGCATTGTATAATTCTACTTTTACAACTCAGTGAACTTATACATATATTTTTTTATTGTAAATTTCCTTAATAATGTCTGCATGTCAAAACGTAAATCATTCAATTTAGAATTTAAGGCACTGAAAGTAATGTTGACGGTTTGGCGTAAGCGAATTTGAAGTGTAAGAAAAAGGGGACCAAATAACGGCTAATAAGACAGGAATGATGCAACAAATACAAGAATTAAAGTAAACATAGTTCAGAATGTTAGAAAAAATTTAAAACAGAATTTTATTCCATGTAGAAAATAAACAATTTAATTACAGCATGAAACCACGTAAGTTGCCATTTAGTAAGTGTTATTTGTGCTAATAAACTGACTCTTGATACAAGGATCGTTTATTAATTGGCGTCATCTTATCAGAATTTCTGAAGGTGCCACTTCATAAGACACGAGGTAAATTTAAAAATTTTAAGAAATTAGTTAATGAATCGAGGTTAGTTTGAATTTGCAGTCCCATAGGATTGTGGCTTGCATGACTCTAGAAATCCCGCTCTGACTCTATAGCAAAAAACAAAGGCAGTGAATCTTCAAGGAAATCCACGACATAGGTGCATAACTTAAAAATGGGAAACTCAACATGATTAGTAATTCTGAAAACTATGCCACCGAAATTATCATCTTCATAAAAGTTTGTGCAGCGCAATCAAATTCTTGAAGCATGCATGTTTTATGAAGCTGCCGACGACAGTTGTAGTATTTAAGAATATGATCAAAAACATTCACACTGCAGATAAGGGGGTTAATTTTGATGAGCAGGTGGTAATTCCAGACTAAATCAAATTTCCACATTGACTTTAAAAGTCAATGTGGAAATACTACGATAAAGCAGAGAATAATGGTGAAATTTAGGACCACTGCTTTAGGAGGAAAAGCATCATCATTGATAACAAATTGTTGCTTATGACAAAGAAAATTCATCAACTAGACTAAAACATTAAAATGTATTTTCTTCCTCCTTCCAACATTTCTCCGTTTCGAGAGGTCCACGTTCGAGTCCCGGCAATGGCATTACTCATTTTCAAGTCTTCTGCTTCAAAAAAAATCTAATGACTCTAGAATATATTTAAAACCCGACAACCTAATAGGAAATATGGTCTAAATTTTGGGATTTTCTTCATACTATTATAAGATATCTGAAGTAGCGTTAATGTTCCTTTCTAAACAGCTATAGTTCGTAATCTGGAACTGAGAATCGATCATTTAAATTTCACTATAAGCATCTAATGATAACCACTTTGACAGCACTTTGTCATTAGTGATAGCATTAGTAACAATAGCAGAAACTTTCACTGCAAACGAGTTTTGTTGAATAGAAGAAAGATGTATAGAATACCTTGTATAAGACTGCGATGGAGAGAGAGATTTTACGAAAAGCTGTCTTAATTGCAATTGTTTGAAAATGTACGTATAAATAGGAAACCTCTAGTCTAGACAAAAGAAAAAATAAAATAACAGAGCTATAGTAGCTTTTAGCAATTGTTATTGACAACACTTTCACCAAACGGAAGAAGCCAAATGGAAAGGTAATTGCCTGTATCTCTCTGTCTGTTGCATGATATTGTCTTTGTTTCTAATAAAGACCTGCTAGAGCAAAACAGTACGGATATCCTTGTTGTTCATTAAATGAAGATTTAAAGAACGTAAAGACTTTAAAGCAACTAGAACGTATTCTAGGAAATAATACAGATTCACACATCTATGAAATGGAAATATTTTGCGGACAAATGATTTAACAAAAAAGAAAACATGCATGCACTTTATATTGGGTAAATAGCCCATGCATGTTTTATCTTCTTTTAAATTATTTTTTGCAAAATATTTTCATTGGGTAAAGAGGGTATGTATGTTTATTGCACTTTATAATAAATAGTAATAGCAGCAGCAATTAGTGGGACATTATACATTTTAATAAATGATAATCTTTTTTGCTATCTGTAACTTTTTGAGTGAAACAAATTAAATACGTAATGATTTAAATTTAAATTTAGTAAAATATCGGTTTAAACTTAATTTGATTTTTTTCAATTTTATCAAGTGTTTCGAAAAATTAATTATCATGTACCATTTTGGAAGCTTTCTTTTCATTTTTCATATAACGTTTTGGTTTACTTTTATATCTTGTAAGGATTTATTTACTTTTAACTAACCAGTTATTTTACGTTTAGTAGTTTTTCTATCATTCTCGCTTTCCATTTTCTACCAGAATGCAAATTTGATTTCGTGCATATTCAAATGAGGTGGAAAGAGATATTATTTAAGGAAAGATTTTCGATTGTTGAATCAGAAATTTAATATAGACAAAAAAATGGCAACTCGAGGCATAAATAAAATACTAGGCAAAAACTGGAGATAAACAATATTTTACATTTGCTAGATAGATTGCAATAGAAAAACAAATTTCTGAGTTAGAAGCTGCTAGGAAACCGATATTCAGATTCACGAATATAATTGAAAATAAACAGATATATAAAAAAATTACATGGAAAGCCGTAGCTATCAAGTTATAAAATGCGCAGTATGGGTTATTGTAACGCAGATCCTGGATAATAAATATAGCGAATAATATTTTATACAAAGAAGACCCTAAAATTATTAAAATCTATACAAAACTAGAAAACAGAGAGCGTTACTTTAAATATAATTATATAATAATTTCAAAGTTTATTCCAAATGAGCGAAGAAAATAATTGCTGTGATAAATATATAAATAATGGGTAGAAAACTAAATAATATGTAAAAGAGAATAATAAAATACATACTGCAAACGCGCGTACAATTGTGGAGGCCATCATTAGAATCAAACGTTTAAATATAAACAATAAGCAACTAAAATATAAGGTATCCGACTTATAAGAATCCTTCCTCCCGGCGGTCAACGTGGAGAACTCTGCGAAGCTACTGTTAGGATCTGTACCTAGGTAGTCTCGGCCACGGCGATATACAAATTAAGAACCTAGTGGTTCTGGGGGCTCCGGAAAAGTCCCTTATTGGCCGGCCTGGGGTTTTAGAGTAGTGTGGTTCTGGTAGCCTGGGGGTAGCCTTCCGGTTTTGCTGATAATTGGCCATTTTCGACAGGACGATCAGCATCGCCGTAAGGCGATTTGTGTCAGTTCTCTCCAAGGTGCGGTGAAGGGGGTTGAACCCCCGGATCTGGATTGGCCGTATTGTGCCAGCACCTGGCTAAGGCAGTATACGTAAATGGAGAATTAGTTATAATAATCATGTTTTTAGCGCATTAGGAAAGATATCACAAAACAGGCGATAATAACATATAACATTTAGAAAATAGCAAGTAAGTATTTCACGCAGAAAGCATGACTAGACCAGAGGAAACATTTGGCTTAATGTGTATGTGGACTGATAATGATTTTGCTTTAATTATAAAGTTGAAGCTATGAGTTCGTTGGATTGAGATACGTACAATCATTTTAGGGAGTGTTTGGCACTGATGCACAGGATTTATTCGATATGCCACTAAACCTTAATGATTTAAGAATTATTATTCTTGTCTCAGCAACTCTAGTTTATAGAAGTTGGTTACTGATGAATTTTCGCGTAAAGAAATGAAATAAATAATGATTGGTTTTTTTTCTAGTACGCTGAAATAAATTACTATAGCTGAGTTTGAAATGACGCAGATAAGTCTTTAATTACGCTTGACCCGTAAAAACCTTATATGTTCTGCTTTGAAGTAAGATGTTGTTCTGAAGGATAAGCAATAAGACTCTGGATCTTTCCACTAGTGTTATATATGCTCTAGCTTACCAGCTAAAAGGAGTTTTTAATTAGCTAGAAGTAGTGGAAGTATAATTTTTTAAGAGATTGTCTCTACAGAAAAAACTTTAGGCGAGGCATACTGGTTTCTATTTCCGCCTTGTTGGCGATGTTATCAGCCAAGTCAATGCCAACTATTCCTAGCGGATTTTTATTCAACATAAGTAGGCTCTGATGCCTTAGAGGATAAAAAGTGGTAATATAACTCTTTTGCTAAGCATGTTCTAAACTGCAGTTAGAGCAGAGGTCGAGTGATTAGTAATCGGGGCATCAGTTCTTATATTGCTATCCATAGAACTGTAACGTATTAGGTAATTAAATCAGCCTAAGGCATTATATTCACTATATTAGGTCTTTCGAACTAATCAGGAGTGTTTATTACGTTCTGTAGAACAAATAATCAATAGCCGTTTCACATTTTCTTCCATACGCTACATATGGAAGTGGGATCCATTTTGTTATAGAAGGAAGTCTCCCAAGGAAGGAAATATAATGCTGATGCCAATTCATGGAAGGTTTTTCGACAAGTACTTTCTCTAAGGACTTCTAAACTATGACGAAACACTTACAGCTTGGTGCCATGGATATTATTATAGAAATGAAGAAGTTTTGCAATTTTGATTGCCCAGTATGAAGTATCCACGAAAGCCAAGGTAAATATCAAACCAACTGAAACTTTGCATTCCCTTAATGTTGCCCCCTCTTTAGTTTGAGACTTTCTTTTGTTCTCGTTTTGTGTGTGGCTATGCTCAGACTGTGAAACAACACATTTTTGTTTCCAGTATAGTTTGGTTTTTGCGTCTGGTTCAGCCTCCTTATAATATGAAGAAATATTCAGCGTAGGCAAATATGTCTGCCTAACTTTTTTTGAAAACTAGAATCTATAGGTTTCCTATTTATTCTCTTTTAGGACCATTATCTCGACAAAACTCGGCATCGAAGTATTTAAATGTCTGCAATCAACAACCTCGCTACATTCATAACTACTGGGCTTTATATGTAATTTAAATATCAACCCGTCGACAAGGTAAACTCTAGTTAAACATCACATAAATCATGAAGACGTGCTTTAAAAATGAACAATATTACTTTAATCTAAATGAATTAATTATACCTATTATAATATAAAATCACGTTAAAACATATAATACACATTTTAAAAGCAAATACATAATTTTAGTTTTTAAATACAGATAACTTATTAATATTTTCTTAAATGTTTAACAATACTTTTATCACATATGATTTTTTTTTTCTATTGTTATGGCTACCTATAAAATACATGCATTTATAAGTAAAACACATTTCTGGATCCACGTAACCTACAATATTTCTCAAATTCATCTTAATCATCTTAATGTAAATTACTTATTGGTCGTCAAAAATTTCAGGAAACTATTTGCGATGTGTGGAAAAAGTCCGTGATTCTTAGTTTTCCTGACCTTTTTTTAATAATCTGTAAACTGTTTTTAATTACAATCATTTAATTAATTGTCCTTCTTCGAAAATTAATACAAACGTAAAAATCATGCCATTAGAGAAATCTTATTGAATTTTCCCATAAAATACAGCCATTGTGTAAATGAATTGTTACACCCTTGATTATATTACCTCAAGAACTATAGGCCTTGATAACTCTTATTTCAGAACATAGCAGAAAGACATTATAAGAATATGATACGATAAACACATGCTTGTTTATTGCGTACGTATTGTTTCCTAATTTTTAAATGGATATTTGTGTTATATAGCGATTTTAGTTACATTAGAATTGTGGATTAATATGTAGTTAATTGCAGTTTATTTGATAATTAATTATTGAGTGAGTAAAATTATATGCATTAATTTATACTTATTCTAAGTTTTTCTTCATTAGTTGTGCCGTTTACATTAATGAATCAATTATTTTTATGCAGAGATAAACAGGGTTCTCATTTTTACAGTTACGCGTTTGATAGTACTAGCTTTCGGGAAAAGGAGACAATGGGAAATCGGTTGCTTTCGGTGTATTATTTGAAATTTATAAATAGTTCCTTTTATTTACATGGATGAAATTTATACCTCTTAGAGGAAAAAAAATTAGCTTTCTTATGAATCTACTTTCATGACTGTACGTCGCCCCCGTTGGAAAATTATGCCCATTTAATTGTTAAAATTGCTGAATTTCGGGTCTAAAGTTTTATTCTTCTAAAAGGGTGTTTTTTCGAGCACTTTTCGTCCAAGGTCGTGTTCAGCGTCCGGTCGTGCAACTTGGGTAGTAGGGTTGTTTCATTCTTTCCCTCACCCCTCTTCCGTTGGCGAAGGGGGTGGCGAAGGTGGAATTTTTTTTGGTGTGTAGAGGGAAAAACTAGGTTTTCGCAGCACTGTTTTGTGCTTGGCGAGATTTGCATACTTTTTCACCAATTTGGGTGAATTTGGAAAATTCTGGATTCTGGACGATTAACAACCCGAGTGCACGCCTTTTTTTTGCCTCGGATAGCAGCTGTAAGAAGAACTCGCGTTACTTTCCTCTGGAAGAGCCGCCATGATTACACAGGGCGACCGTTAAAAGATTAGATGTCCATGGCTTTTATCCTGTAAAGCCGCCTTCGGCTTGTTGCTTGCTCCCATAGAGGGATGACTTACTGGAAGAAGAAAAAGATGTACGTCTAAGGAGATCTGATATGCTACACCTATGCACCTTGCCATCCTTTCCATGCGGACGGGGAGCTCTAACGTTCCTTGAATCCCTCTGAAGTTACCATCTTCTTCCACTCAGACGGGAGTCCAGATTTTTCTTAGAAACATCAATGCATTTTCCATCTTCCCACTAGGATGGGTCTTCAGGTCGCCTGAATAACATAACTGTGCTGGCAAGAATTATGTTCGGTGAAGTGCCTTGTTCAACAACTTTAACGATTGATCGCCTGGAGAAAATTTTCAGCAGATAAGTTCCATTTGTTCTTTTGTCCATAGCTGTAGTGTTTTGTAAAGTAATCTAAGATTTAAAATTTCAATGATAATAGACACCTTTTTGTTACAATGGGTAATGCTTAAGTAAGCTTTAAAAATTTTTTCTTCAAGAGAGTTCCACTTTTTGTTTGTTCTGTTCCTCCTTTCACTCGAATTTTAAGGACAGCTTTCAACCTTAATTCAGTAAACATGAACTTAAATAATAAGGATAATTAAATTCACAAAAATAATGGAATGGATATGAATAATTAAAGGAAAATTTCTGGCTGTGATTTATTCAAGTAAGAAATAATAATATGTATATTTAAACTATAATTAAATCTATTTAACTTATTTGTAAAGAGTTTTTCTGTTGAATCTTAAATCCAGGCTGTTAAGTTAAGCAATTGCAGTGCATTTACTGTATTTAGGACCATTTAACCTTAACTTGGGAAGTAATTAAAATTTATATATATGAATTAAGACAGAGATCCTAAATTAGTTAACTTTAGCTAAATTTTACTTTCTTTTACTCTTTAAGATGCTAACTGTTTCGGTTGAGATTAACTTTTTTGGCAAAGATAAGGAACAAATAAAAATTTTATTTCTACTTTAACCCTTTGATTTACCCTTAATTGAATAATTGAATGATAGAATAAAAATACTTATTTTTCTCCAACGGGACTACATGAAAATTAAATACTTTCAATCTGCCTAAGGATTATTTATTTAATGTATGCAATTTTCTTTTCCTGTGAAAATTAAGAAATTTCTTTTGAACGAAGTAATCATTCTCGTAATTAGAAAACACGTAAGATACCATAATCGGTGATTCATTTAAAATTTCTTTTTTTTTTTGTATTTTATGCTGGTACAATAATGAAAATTTAAGTATATAATTAGCTCTAAATGTATTTTTTACATGTCATCTCGGTACAATAATGAAAATTTAAGTTATAAGATGTCATTTTTATAGTGCCTTAATAAATATCCTTGGCTATCTATTTGATTCAGAGTATTTTCTTGTGATGTATTGTGTAATGTTCTTAACACCAGTACTCCTGCTTGGTCTCAGGGGTTGTTCGGAATAGTTCTTTTGGAAAAACTTCACAAAACGCAATAAACAGATCTGGTCTCTTTAGATTGTTCGTAGGCAAATTACTTAATTTCAGAATATAATTGTAACAGTTAGTTATTTTGTAGTATTTAACGTGTGGTGACTTTAAGGGCCAGAACATTTGAAACGTTTGTAACGAAAACAGGATGTTTACTCTCCAGAGTGGAAGCTTACATTATTTAAGAGCATTACCTTAATAATAATTAATGCATTATAAAACTAAAATTCAACAATTATGTATCGATATATACCGTGGAGTGATTTGACAAGAAACTATATTCTAACTGAGAGGAAAAATATGAGGGATTGTCTAAATAGTATGAAATTTTTGTGCTGCGTATTAACTTAATTTAAGCATGTAATAATTGATGTATGAAAAAAAGATAATTTGTAAATTTTTTATAAATAATTATATTAATTCCACATCTTCTTACTGGTCTTCTAAATCAGTGACGATACGCAAATTGTATAATTAAAGTATAGTAGAAAAGACGAATTGAAACTTGAACATAAAATCCTCAGATATAGCTTTTTCATTATCCTTTATGGATATTTTTTCATCTTCGGATAAAAAAAAATCGGTTTCTTTCTTATACGCAACTTTTTCGAGACAGATGAGAAGCACTGCATCTGTGGCTATACCAGATCTTGCACTTTCACCTGCGATTCTGATATTGTGTTGCCTTAAAAAGTTTTCGAAGTGAAATAAAACTACCTACAATTATTCTTTAACTTTTCTTCTGCTCCTCCTTTCTTTAGATTTACGCTTTGTTTGAATGGTATTGTAACTCAAAAGAATAAGCTTTTGGATTTCGCGTTGTTGCATTAATGAAAGTCATTCAAAATCGAAATTCATTGCTTAATTATTATTTTTGACAAGTTATATTCTTTCTGATGTCTGTTCTATTTGACATCGTCTTCCTAACAATTTTCCACACTAATAATGTATTAATTCTCATTGGAATTCATCATTGTCATGATACTCATGATTTTCGTGAATTAATCATGAAGATATACAGCATACTTGACTCCTGATTACATCAAGAGTATTTTCCTAACTTTATTAACATAAATTTGTAAGGTATCGTTGAATAACCAAGTATCATGATTAGATATCTAGATTAGAGACCCTAGCAGTCGCGCCTTGCTGTTGCCTTCGCTCATCAGCTTTGTCTAAGTTGTATTCCGGCTTTAACGTTTTGCTAGCCGACATTTTAAACGAGCGCCGTTAAAATATCTGAGACAGCTTGAGTAGTCTATTTTAGTAGCCTCATACTCCATTATTTACATTGAAATTCACCTCTGTGTTATGTTGATTTAATCCTCGAAAGCAGCAGAAAATTGTCTGTCGCACATGTATGGTCTTTCGGTTCATTCAAGCGTTAAGTAAAAATAAAAGTTGTTTAAATCTTTTCACGACCTCATGATTTGTTTCAGACTAACAATAACTCGCTATAAGTCTAGTAGGGTCTGAAGGACTTTGACACCAGCTCACAAATAGAAGAGAAACCTATAATTTTCCTGTAGAAAAATGTTTTATTACATTTTCTTCTAATTCATCGCTGCATATTTAAAAGGCTAACTATTTTCTTAAAAGCTAAACAATAGGTATTTCAAATTTTTCATCTACCATGGGTCCTTTCAAGTTACATTTTATATGATACTGGATCAGCTGTTCTATCGATGCCGAAAAGAAAGAAAGCATATATGATGCATCTTAGAAGTAATAGAAATTACTTTTTTGCCAGCGCAAAATAGGTAAGACCGAATATATATATATAAAGGACGTATATATATATTAATAAATTTCAAAAAAGTGCTTTCGTTAACGTAATAAAGGAAGTTATGTATAAATCCATATTAAAAAATTTACAATGTTGTGTTAAATTTTAAAAGATAAAAAACTATTCTGCAAAAGCATATCTGCCCTTAATTGCAGATCAAAATTAAGTAATGGGTGTCTAACTTTGTGATAAAAATTATCAGAATGATAACAATTTTAAATTTTCTTTAATGATGTTTTAAATTTTACTTGAAAGTGGATATTTCAATGTGCGGTTTTCTTTTAATTTGAATTATTTTAATGCGAAAGTTCAATCAAAATATTTCATATAATAAAATAGTACAATACCAAAAAAGTTATTGTTTGAATACCTTTATTATCAGTTTGTAGAAATGAGAGACGTGAAAAAAATTAAGGTTGTTTATTATCTTTGAGATTTATAATTATAAAAAAGGAGTCTGTGTTGCAGAAATTCAAAAGCCGAAATGTTCAGTCATTATAAATATTAAACCTTATATTTTTAAATGTTTCTGAAACAAAGACTGATGTTGAGGGAGTTAGGTTAGTTTAAACTGAAGCATACTTCATCCATGGACTTACAGAAAGGATGTCTTCTTAGAGGGCTTTCTGAGGGTAACTGTTTCGCATTTACCTTATTCATGGATGAAAACGATAAAAAATACTCACGAAGGTAGCCCTTCGACGGGATCTGAACCCCAGTAAAACTGCTAGTATTTAATGGTCTTAACTACTCGTCTTTTGGCGAGTGATAGTAAGATGGAGTTGATTTGTAGTGTTGCATATATCTAGCTCCTAAAATGAAGAAAGGAATTATTCTAGTTTAAATGATTTTAGACATTTAAATGGAGTTTTGCTCATAAAAACGTATGTATCTTAAGGTATAATATCCTGCTGTTATTGTTTTGTGATTTATTAACATCATAAGAAGCCCACGGCATTCATCATGGCAAGGAGTGCAATATTGCACCTGTCGTTGGCAAGAACCTTGAGCACAATACAGGTGACAGTAGGAATTTGCTCAGTGCCGCCCCCAATTTTGAAGAGCATCCGGG
>KK115825.1:649985-670850 GCA_000611955.2 Stegodyphus mimosarum | reverse complement strand
CCTAGCAAAACCTCACGAGATGTCTTCCTGCTCGCCACATATTTAAAATGCCTCTATGCCACCCAGACACTATACATTTACAAACATTCATGTCTTTTCCGGGATTCGAACCAGGTACCTTAGGTATGGCAGTCAGCGTCTCTAACCACTAACCGGATTAGGCGACACTGAAACTGTAGTCTGACGTTTATTATACGATATCTCCCATTAACGGTTTTATTATACGGCTAAATCTTTTTTAATATTGGATCATTTATCTTATAAATTAATATGTTTTCCAGAGTGTAAAAATGGCATGTATTCATAAACATATGGCACTTTTTACCTTTAAATGATGACTGATTTTATTTATTTGATTATAAGTATTATTTTTATTCAAATATTTATCTCATATATTAGATACATTTTTAAGAAAATGATAAATCTATATTGGCTTGCATGTAGGCTGATTTTTCTTCGCAGATTTTCTTCTGAAAAGAACTCCTTTTTGCATAAATCAAACTTGATAAAAAAAAGTATTAATGTAATTTATTTCCTTATTTTTTTAAATATCTACTTAATTTGATTTCAAAATATGAGCTTTCAGATTAAATAACGATCCTTTTCCTAAATTACCTTTAATACAAAAAGCAGTTTAATAATTAGATATGGGTTCTCATGTTCATTCCCGTTTCCTGTTCGTGAAAGACTTTTAAAAAGCGGCCGTTTCATATATAAAAAATAGCATTATATTCGGATCATTAAAATTATTCATTTTACAAAAAATCTTTGCCATTATACATTCATAAGGTTTTCTTAAATTTATATTGCTCAACACGCCACACAGTTAACACAATGTGTGTGCAATGGATCCTAAATATTCGCTCTCAAAGTGTCTTAACCATCTGAGTTCATAATCATGTCTGCAATCCTCAAAACTCTTTTCAAACGAATCCTATCACCCACCCTGTTCCGTTGAATCTGACAATTTAAGCGTGTAATTACAGCCTCCTACTACGATGTTATTGCAAGGTAGCAGCTCCTGCCGCTTGCTACCTGTTAAAACGTATGACCTTACACGACCGCAAGCGCATATACATGCATGGATCCTGACAGGCATATTAATTACACCACTGCCTCCCTCCCAAGTTCTCAATTCAGTGGACGGGATCATCCTTTTCCCGTCGCATGCCATGCGTGCTACAATGATGTTGCAATGACAGCAAAGGGGAGGATTACAGAGGAGGAGGATACAATGTCCATTGTTGCACAGTAGCTAGAATAGAAGGAGGAAATGATGGAAATGTAATCGATGTCGCTCAATCGCCGCAACGGTATTGGTTCCGCTAAATATCGATTGAGTTGTGTTGCTCCACTTATTTCGCATTATGAATTAATCGATAGAGTAACAAACACTAAACACTGTCTGTAGTTATGGTCCATTCACGGTAGAGTCAACAACGTGAAGGATTATTAAGATATCATTTTCCCTGGTCATTTATTTGAACCCCAATGTAATCACTGTCTACCGCAAACGTTGCCCGGAAATCTAGTCGGGGGGAAAGGAACACAAATGCACCAAATATATTTTGAATGTTAGGGTTTGCCGCAAACTGAAGCAAATTACAAACTCATGCCGCACACGCTAAGCGATTAACCCATCTTCCAGTAATTTTTATGTACCTGAATTGAATTACTTTTACCCTTTTCGGTTTATCAAGGCACTGCAGGGAGCAAAGAGATATAAAGTTTAGCAACCACTGCTGAAGCCAGGTTAATAGACAGAAACTGTTACAATAAGAAAAGAAATTCATTTCAAGTTTGACAAATAATTAATAATTCAAATGAAAATAAAGGACTGTTATATTAAAAGGTATAAAAAAGGTTTGAATAACAAAGTTTATGTTTGCAACTGAAACCTCTTTTTTTAAAAAGATTCCCTCTTAACAATTACTTACTTTTATTGCAAAAGTAGTTTCAAGTTTTGATTGCGATCGATTAAAAAATAGCTGGTTATTAACTTCTGTTAACAACATGTAGATTAATTAGTTTACATCACAGAATGCGCTTTTAGAAATTTTGTATTTCATGCTGTAATGTTACACTGTATAAGAAAAAACTAAAATGTAGCCGATATAGCCCTACTATCTTTTTATTAATAGTATTTTAATATAGTAGATAATAGTATGATATGCAGAAATTACAAATGAAATCTGTCTTTTTCACTACACTCACCAGTACTTTTAATGCAAATATGGCAGTGCCCTCCATAACTGAATGCAAGTGTATTAGTGCATCCGAATTCTACAAAACACTAACATACATCGCTTTGTTACCTCATACGCTATAACTGATTTACTACCAGCGATCACTTCTAGAGGTGCGTTGATTAATAAAAGCAATGCACTGGTTTCCACAATTCTGTTTTTATTTTCCGGTTAACAACTGCTGGTTTCTCAATTTATACCCTAAAAAATCAGGTAACGTCTCACATATGAAAGGTTAGAGGTTATCAAGCCTTTTCATTGTGGATATCATGTTATTCAATTTTTATACTCTAACTGGTAGAGTCAAATTTTAAACAGAATGCAGTAAAAGTTATATTTTAAATTTATGCATGAGTGTAGTAAAATACATGTTTAAACATAGAATCAAAATACCTTATAATGGAGACAATATGCGTAAATTTCACTCTATTACATAGTTAAACACTGGAGGATGGTAAGACCGTTAAATATTGGGAGTTTTACCCTGGGTTCAGACCCAGGCGAAAGGAATTACGTCATGGTTTCTTTTCGTGGCTTTCCCCGTGTGTAAGAGTGAATTAAGGCAGTTCCCCTTAGAACGTCCTCCACGAAGACATTCCTCCTTTTAAGCAGATAGCCTTTGCCATATCCGCTTAACCTAACCGCTCAGCATTGATCTCTTCTACTTTCCTAAATTATTTTTCTACCTATGAATTTAATTTTTCTTTTAAAAGCTGTCCTACGAAAGCATAACGTTCTCTTATTTTATGGAATCGTACTCGCAAGCTATTTATTATTTCAGCAAGCGAAAGAATTTCGATAGTTCTAAGCCAAATTATCGAAATTTTGATGTCGATAGAACACATGGTATGCTTTGAAAAGCAGTGACGAACAGCAATCTTAATGCAGTAATATATACACGTTAATATCTTTTCTACTAGTGAGGAAATATTAAAAAGCAAAAATGATGTTACCTTTTGATAATATTTGATAACTTAATGTTAATTCGTTTCAGCTTTATGCTAATTTGAAGTGGAGCCAAGTTTGTATTTAAGCGTTAGCAAGGAACTTCTCGGTGTGAGAGAGCTTTTAGTCTCAGATCACTGCTGCTCTGTTCGACGTTCGCCTGACTAGCTAGTAGTTAAATTCTAAACCTTAGCACTGTTGCGCTAATACTTATTGAATTAATCTATGTGCGTTAGTATTAGCTAAATCTTGCTACGCACCATTGATCATTTATCATAGTGGCCAACCTCGCGTTTATAGCTCTGTGAGCAACGACTACTTAATTTCTACTTAACTTTAGTTTAATTTATTTGATTGTTCAAGTTAGACATAAGTGCGGTCATTATTTTCTGTTATCCCTCCGGAGTTGGGAAGTGGCAGTAAATATAGTGGTTTAATAAAAGAGGATTTAAAATCCTTCTTACGTGCAGTTATACTCCCACTTAACCACAGTATTCTACCACAGAACATAGCTGCATTCAGCTCCATGTTCAAGATCAGGACTTAAACTACTTCACGAATATGTTCGCCAAGAGTATGCACCGAACACTCAGTCCTGACAAATTATTTATTTAAAATTCTGCAGCTGAAATTTACAAAGCGATAATAATAAAATAATCTCCAAGCTATTTTACTCTAAACAAAAATTTTCCATTGAAACTGCAAATAACAATTTCAATATGAAAAGGCATTTTAAATGAAACTTCAAGTATTTATAATAGATCGCTTGAAAAAAGATTTCATAATATTTTAATACATGAAAGGAATACCTGTATTTTAATGGTTGAACATATTTTTATGTAGCAAAGTAGAAATTCAATTAGATGGAACAAACGAGCTGGAACAGTGTTGTAACTTCGATTCTAAAGCTGCTTTCGTTTCGAGCTTCCGTTGCTCTGGCAGGCACAAAAATGAAACTGCAATCTTCACCTGATATGTTTCTGGAACGTTTAGCATGAATATCTCAGTAATTGTAAACGAACTTGTGTTTTCATCTCAATACAGAATGTTTAACAACATGTTTGTGATTTCCATAGAAATGTGGAATTGTGTGCATTTGCGTTACTCAGGAACTAGCTCCTAAATAAAGTCAAATCATACGGAGAATAGACCACTTACGAATGTTTTTTTAATATTTACTTCATTTGTTTCTGTTTTTAGAAATACCATGTCTGATTTTAATTAGATTTTATGTAATTAATCTTTAATTATATTTTACATCTGCTTTATCTAATTTTAACTGCACAAGCAGTTACTCCAGACGATTATGCAAACAATCTCATTATGTAAATTATTCGGAAAGTATAACCATATAGTATTTTTATAAAACCATACTAATCGGTTATATTTTGCCTAACTGGGATTAGTTGATTGAAATCCAGCTTTTGCGAATTCAGGTCTCTTAATCCTATTGCACCGAGCTTGTTTTCAAACCGATATTTGTCTCGGTTGAAAAATGAGGTGACAAAACTTTTAAAATGATAAATAATATATTAATGTGACGATGACACGAAAAGTGTTCAAAAGGTACAGTTCTGAGATCTGAAGCGCTAAACATTGCGATGATTGTGGACAGTTGTGTTGCTACTGAATAATGTGTATTTTAATAAATACAAAATTAAATTCCGAATTAAAATCATTTGTAATCTGATTTGTTGTTTTGGATAAACCTGTATTTTAAATGCTTTAAGTCATACGTCTGTATTTTAGAATTTCGTTAAAACTTATCCAATTTAATATTTAAGCATTAAGCTTACAGATGCGTAAAAGTATCTAGCTTTAAAGATAAACTTAATTACCTTAATACTTTCAATTTGTTTAATTTTCCTAAACTTCGAACGATAAAATTACATAATAAAACTCTAAGAAGACGGTTAAAGCACACGTTTATGTACAATTAAAATTAATAAAAATTATCCATGGCCATTTTCAGAGTTTTGATAATAGAAATGTTTACGTATGTGATACATAAATATTTAACGTCTTAATGACATGCGCTTCAACTCTCTGGTTGCAAATGGAAATATACTTATTAAATCCCATCTGCCAAACAACTCAGTGGCTCACGAAACCATTATGAGAGCAATGACCAAATTAATGACGTCACTAGAAATTTGCATGTTTTTCTGTCAATATTTAAAACGCCGGGAATAAAAATCAGATTTAATAAATACTGTTTATAAATTCACTTTCAACTCATAGCATGACACCATAAACGAGTTAGTGATTAATAGTTTGCATTCATTCTCACTTTTTAAAGAGAAATCCTTAAGTTTAAAACTGCCAATAAGGTATTCTTGGTATAAAGGCAAGTATACTGGCTTCCAAGAAACACAGTATATAATAGTGAAAAATCCGAGTATACTACCCAGATCACTATGCAAAGTTGATACGATTGGTAGACAAATAAAAATTATTATTTCACATTTCATTACTTAGGTATTCCAAAAATGGCTTCTTTATCACCTTAAGCAAGTTTTCAGAATTGAATACTAATGAAAAACTGTTTCCTTTTCAGAGGTATTTAAAATTACTTTTCTGTGCTGAGGAAAACCATCTTTGTTACTTCATCAAAACACGTCTTTTTATAACACACGTACTAATTTAGGAAGGGAAAAGTACATAATAATTTTAAATTACCTCGTAAACATATATGTATCTGTTCAATAGATTATACCTTTACACTGTATACGAATATACATCAATAAGACAAGTATAAATAGAAACTAATTACATATTTTGTATTATTCTTACAGCACAGTTTCCAGAATTTCAATGGAACCTACCTGTACACATATATTCTAAATAGCACTATTCAATAGTTTTTGACCTGTTCAATATTATGCAAATCTTTTGAACACAATTTTCTGTAGTGCACTTGATGAATATCGTTTTATTGTATGTACAAATCACGCTATGTGTCATATATCTATTATCATAAATTAAGCAGCAGAAAATATATATCAGTATTAGCTAAGGAGACAATTTTAAATGAAAACTGAGTATTTTATTTTCAGCAGACGTTAACTCATCACCACCAGAATTTCGGTAATTGAGTGCCGCTCTTTCCTCCGCTGTTGTTCTTTAAGTATTGGATAGTGTGAGGAATTATTAAATTATTCTCTGCGAGTTCTTGTGGTTGAGCTAGAAATACATATCCCGCTAGCAACTCGAATATCCGAAGTTTAGATCGCAACAAGGATTTAATTGACTCTTCCTTTTAAAACAACTATAGCGCTACAACATAATGCCAAATATAATTTCAGCTTTATATCCTTAGCAAATAGTTGACTTAAACTAAATTAAATTTATTGAAAAAATTTCTACTCTATAAATAAATGACTAAATTTAGAAAAATATTTTTAGTGTACTAATTTGAAAAAAAAACTCTGATTAATTTAAATAAACCTGGCGTTGCTATGCATTAGTTAAAAACGGTAAATAAACGAACTCATCTCTTTACGTATCGCAATAACCTATCGAATAGCAAATAGCTGTCGTTGAAAGAAGCTCGAATTTCTTCTCAGTCACAGTTACAGAATCATATCACCATCTTGTTGCATTACAAGCATCAGATCATTGATATGATTCTTAAAAGAAAGAGTGAAACGGCTACACCGTTATAACAATTCTCAGTAGTGGAGATATTGTGCTTGTAGACACATTTGGCTTTTTTCCCTACTTGTTTATTCGAAACATTCATCTTGATGTGATTATCCCCTGTTTCTATATAAAGAAATCTAACAAAGCATAACTGGAGGAAATTTGGCCTTGTGCACGCGTAGGGCGTCACAGTGCCGCAAATTCATTCAATACTTAAATGTATGTCCTTAACACGTAGACACTGGCAATTTCATGATAGCCGATACATTTATTTCAGATTATCCTTATTAAATTTTACTAGGTACAAAAACACCAAATTTACACGTACAAAAGCACCAAACTCATATATAATGTTACACGCATTAAAATTCCAGCATGGCTAATGAATATACAATTTTTCAGTAAAATGCACTTTTTAACAACAACAAAACCTGCAGAAAAAAATCATCGAATTATCATATTCAATAAACACGGAATGTGTGATGTCTATGAAGGAAGAAATCCTCATAGTTCAGGGTTATGAGACTGGTTTTTTAGGATAACATAGATACAAAAGTGCAAAATATCGGTATACCATAGTACCTTCTTTGTATCGTATATAAAAGTTTCTCAGGTTTTCCAGGCAAATTTACATCTCATATGTAAGTGCCCTTGTGTATGACATGTTAGAAATGATCCAACTGGCTGATCTGCGAAATAGCCTTATGGAGAGAATGTAGGTGACAGCTATTCTCGATTAGAAAGACTTAAATGTATTTCGTAACTCGGATCTTGTCGATATTGCAAAAGCAGCTGTGACAGACTCTGAGCATGTGTGATTTATTGTTGTTTTATTAAAAAATGGTTTGAACATTCTGTAGTAAGACTGGTAATAAAATTAATTTCAGAATGTCATCGAGTAGTTCGGATGATTGCAGTTTGTTGCAGAGGATTTCTCCCAAAAATTTAATTTTTAAGTGCAGGAAACATGTTTCTCTTCCAAAAAGAAAGAAATTCTACTCCTTAACTAGTATGTAGGCATCACCAATTTAAATCTACTGGAAACTTGCTGATAACTGAAGACTACACGTTTAGTTGGAAATTATCGTATGTTAGTCTGAGCAAGTGCCATAATAAACAGTGCCTGTGATTCGTTGATATCTTAGAATGTATGGCAGCATTTCTGAACTTTTTAGTATTTTGGCCCCTATTTTCTATAATAATTTTCATCGGCCCTCTTTCATACAAAAAAAACGTAAGTGTTGTATTTTGATGCGAAAGCTACATTACAGCCTTAATTAAAGACATCACAATTATCAAAAAAAGCTTTGCTAATATTTGGCAACACCGATCCGCAGCATTGACGAAACTAAAAATCGATGCCTCTCTTTCTTACGTCCGCCATATTCGCCAGAAGTTTCAATTTGTCTAGAACATTCTGGGACGTCTTCACGATCGCGATGAGAACTTGTATAATTGCTGCACCTCGATCAATTTCAGTTTCATTCATGTCGCTCCTTCTATCGTTATCAACTCTATGGAGAAAGTATATGTTATAATCTGCGTGTTAATCACTTCAGTATCTTAAGAAAATTTATCAAGACCCTATTTATAGACCCGACTCCTCATCCTTTTAACCTAATTTTCTAATTAAAGACCTAAGAACTTGCCCATTGCTTCGTATTTTCCCAATCACATTTCTCAAGCAGCTGCTCACGGGGTCAGCAATTGGGAGGGCGATCTTTCACGGGACTGGCTCCAACGAATCGCAAACGTTTTTCTCCTCCTCTTCGACTTAGCTCGACGGCCTAACTCCTCCTACTTTTTTTTGCACAGTAAGTGCTAGATCTAGCTTCGCCTAATACGGCGCGCGGATTTTTCGCCTTATTACTAAATTATTACCAACGCCTAAGAGCACAATTCCATGATAGGCAGACAAAGCAGTAGTTGCTGCTATATGCTCCCAAATACCAATCAGTTGAACTGAACTGAACTCTCTCTGCCCCTCGTCTATTATCTAAAAATTAACAAAGACGATCTTTTAAAAGCAAACTTTTAAATGGGAAGTACAAAACCACGTTTGAGAGCTGTGCCTAACAGCCATCAATCACTTCTTTTTATTTTTCTTGAATTCTGGGAGAAGGAAAACACGACGTGACTAGTGCCTCTGGGAAGTAACGATCCAGACTACATATAAACCAGACGAGAGTGTCTTGCTGAAGCCTGACTACAATTTTGATATCAGAGGAAGCTGTGAAATGGTTAATTGCAGTCCATAGTGTTAACTATTTACGACAGGGCCTAAGCGAGCGTTAGGCGATTAAAGCATTAACAAATGCATAGACAAGAGGTGTTCCCAAAATACAATTAAATAAATGTTCTCAAGAATACTTGAATTTTGTGTTTACTACTAACGAAGTTAATGAAAAAAAGGCTTTTGCTCAAATATGTTGGCAGCAGACAGCATGAAATCTAATAAACCTGAAGATGTTCAGAAACACTTCATATTGAGTACGTTCGAGAATCGTATGGAAAGCAAATACCATTTCTTAAAAAATTTGTTTGGTAATGAAAAGCTCTAAATATTTTCATGTAAACTTTTATATAAAATACCCGGATGTAAAAAGGTTTAAACCATTGGTGAAGAGCTTATTTTTCCAGCTGTAATTGTGACTATAGAAATTATGATTGAAGAAAATTTTGCCCAACAATTGAACACATATCTCTCTAAGTTGATAATGTTGCGTGATAAATTGTTTCAGTTGAGCTTCATGAGGCAACAGATAACAGTAAAGCTGCTTATTTTACTGCATGTGATCAATCTTGTGATGATATGTCCGCACCAGAACTACCTTTCTGCAAACCAATAAAACTAAACAAACGCGTTGTTTGCTATCTTACATGATTTGAAAACGAGGCAAATATGGAGAAGAAAATTGCGTTGGAATGCGTACTAATGCTCGTTCAGTATGTGCAAGATTCCAAAATATGCAAGCACTCGTTAAACAAAAATTGCTACTGTGAGACTAGACACATTGCTTGATCGACAGAGAAAATCTGGTTTTAAAAAAGAAAAGTCCTGTTTGAATAGTGTGGTAGCGACAGTTGTAACCGCAGCAAATTTTATTAAAAACGAGACCCCTAGAATCAAGAATATTTTCTGCACTTTGTAAAGACGTATGTGCATTACATTCAGCTTCACTATTTCATTGCGACGCTAGATGGTTGTCACGTGGGAAATCTTTACAATGTATTGTTTAAAAATTAAGTGATGAAATAGCCATTTAATAGAAAAGGATATCTAAGCGGCAGACGAGAAGTTTCGAAATAGTTTATTTGTGATGAAATTGGAGTACTTTATCGACATAATCGAGAAACTAAATTCTTTGAAATTTCAACTCACACATATGCTGGAAGAGTGTGATAACGCTAATTTATTTTTATTTATTTATGTATCTATTTTTTGGCAGAAAACTGAAGTTATGAAGCAAAAAGTTAAATAAAAAAAATCTAGAATTATTTCCAAATGGGTGGATGAATATGCAAAAACTTACAAGGCTGACGAATAACATGCGAATCTTGTTTTTGTAACCATTGAAAATCATTCGGCTGTTGTGTCACAAATTTAAATCAATTATGTTAAGCGTTTTAATTTTTGATGTAGTTATTTGGATTTATTTCTTTACGTTGCTTGTTCTCAAGATTGGAATTTCAGCGTGCGGCCGATATGGAGTAGGAAGAGTTTTTTTTTTAACATCTTTTTTTGGGAGCAGAGAAGAGTTGTTTGTTACTTAGTCAGAATTCCCGAAACGGAAGTTTTTAGTGAGGCAGTGAACAGGAGTTGCAGCGCGAAAAGATGAGTTTAAAGTTATTATGTCGCTCGGCTTTTGTTCTTGATACTGGAAAGTTTGGGTTTAGAAACAAACTGGGCTTTAGAATAATATTTACAGAGGGTTTGTTAGTGATCGGATGATGAACGAACGAATTTTTGTTGAGCTGCAATTAAAAGAGAACGTTTAGCTTTCCCTCTTTGTGTTAAGACCTCCTGGTTTACGGAAGGTAACAGGTGACAGATTTTAAGATTACTGTTTTAAGGGTAGTTGTAATCTAAATGAAATTTAGTTTAAAAAAAAAGGAAATACCTATTTCAATATAAAACGAAATTATAAATTAATCATTTAAAATGACCGTATAATTATGTTTAAGTTAGTAATCAATCTTTGATGTAATTTACGCTTGTGATAGAAATCATTTGGAATATTGTTGAACCATTGGATGTAGAAGTAATCTAGACAGCTAATAATAAATAATTAGTAAATGTGTTTGAATTGTAAATGCTTTTTCACGTCTATTTTAATAGTGGTTTATTATGTCCCCATGTGATCGTTAGGAAACCATGGATTCATTTAAAAACCTAGATAACTTATTGCGCTTTAGTTGTGGAATTAATTAATTCGTTTCATTTGAATTAGTGAGTTTATTATATTATGCTTGGATTTTCTTTCTTCGATGTCTTGAGGAGTTTTGCATTTGTTATTTCAAACAAATGAGTTTCGTGGTTATTTCGAGAGTTTAGAAGTTATTAGATATTAGCATTTGTATGAGATTTAGACGAGTTCAAAAAGTCAGAATGTTATGGAATTTTGTTCAATTTTGAAAGTGAATTCCGCTTTTATTTTTATGGGAAAATAAATTTTGTTTTATAACAAGGAATCAGAGAAGATTTTATCTCATTTTATTCTCAAAGGTATTGACTTAAAGAGTTTGAATTTTAAGTTAATTCAATTTATTTTACAAAGATGATGAGCTTATATAATTTAGTTTAAATACAAGCTCCATTTTCCAGAGTTAAAATGTTAAGTGAGATTATTTTAATTTTTTCTCCAGCACCAGTTGTCAGAGTCTTAACTGAACGTTCTAACTATAATATTATAAATTTATTTAAATTTACAATTTTTTCAACATATGAGAATATTGGCAAAGAATTTTTAAAAGTACTTTTTTGCCGTCCACAGCTTGTTAGCATGTTAAAAGTAGGTTAGGGATCCACTCTTAAAAAGAAGAAATTTTCATAGACTTCACAGCAAGGTGTGAAACGAAAAAACATTTTTGTAATAAACGGCTGAGAATTTTGACCAGCGATGGCTGATGAGGTTTCTGCACTGTAAACAAGACCACTTCGTATGTTTTTACTATTTTCAACATACTACCATTCAAAATTGGATTTTCTGCAGTATATGCTTTGAAGACAAAATGTACAGAGGGATCTTTTTTAAAGTGACAGTATTTGGAGCGCCCTGTAGCACGATCTAATAGCCGAAATGGCACCAAACTTGGTATTTAGACTAATTGAGGCCATGGGGAAAAGGATTTCGTGAAAAAAAATTTAGTTCCAAAAATCGCCATACATTAAATTCCCCGGTGAGGAATTAGACCACATTAAATGCGAGCACCGTTCTGAGAAATAACACAGTGCATTCTGTGCACAACGTTCTCCACAGCCGTATGCAACATATCACGAGGAATATTCCGCACTGTCTTTGTTATGTTGTCCTTTAGAATACACAAATTTGATACTCCACCTGTGACTTATGATTCTATCATCAGTGAAGTTTGGGCGCAACAACTGCTTTACCTTATTACTAATGTGTGGCGGAGCACCATACTGCATAAAGGTTGTCTGTTGGAGACGGTTTCTTTGCTGAAGTTGTAGAATAACAAACGTTTGCAGCATTTCGTGGTACCTTTCTGCATATATGGTGCACATTTGGGGTCCTGTCGGAGTGATGGTCTCAAAAAAGAATGGCCCAGTTATGAATTCGGCTGTGAAACCATACCAAACAGTGACTTTTCGGGAGTTTAATGGGATTTCGTGCACGGTGTGGGGCTGCTCAGAAGCCCAAATTCGGCTATTTTGTGTGTTTACGGACCCATTGAGATAAAAATGGCACACATCTCCCTACAGAATGTGCCATGGGAAAGCATTATCAATTTCTAACCTGGCAAGAAATGATAGAGCGAATGTCACTCGCTTATCTTTATCACTTGGTTTCAGTTCGTGCAAGCTGCTGATTTTGTAGGGGTAAAATCCAATAACGTGCCGCAAAACTCTCCATACCGTGGAATAATTCATGTCCAATTGTCGAGCTACACCCCGGGCGCTGCTAGTACCAGCAATGGTTCCCTGCGATCCTTCGACAATTGCAGTTGCCAAATCAGTTATTACATCTTCTAATACTGGTTTACGTCCTCTCCCAGAGCGAATGGTCAGTGACCCCGTTTCCTCGAAGTTCTTAATCATTTTCTTAAGACCATTCAGCGATAAAGGACCCTTTCGTATTTTTTTTCTGGTTCGAAATTCCCGAAGAGCTGTGGATGCATTACATTGATTCATGTAATACAGCTTCACCAGTAACGCACGTTCCGGTAACGTAAGCGGCATGTCCACTGGAGCTCGTTTACTTCAGCTGAGATTATTTGTCCGAGCTTTTATAGCCCTATTACTGGCGCTGTCATCGCACAATATTTGCATTTTTCTTTGATACCCGTGTTTTATGCTAATTCTCGTTATTGTAAGCTACAGCAGCGCCACAAAATGCCATAGCGGCGATTTTTGGAACTAAAATGTTTTTTCACAGAATCCTTTTTCTCTTGTCTTGATTAGTCTAAATACCAAGTTTGGTGCCATTTCGGCTATTAGATCGCGCTACAGGGTACTCCAAACACTGTCACTTTAAAAAAGATCACCCTGTATATCTCAGAATCCAGAGATTTCACACAAAACGACAGAGATTTGTTTCCTATTATTAAACTTTCCTACGAGAAACTTTGCTCACGAGACAGGCCCAAAGCTTTCACTAATAATCATTAAACTTATTTTTTATTGAGTACTGATAAGTTGCACTAAGCTTTTCAAGTCATGTGCAGCGGTTTATCTAATAATTATTAAATTTATTTTAAAATTAGTATTGATAAGACTTTGTGCAGTATTGTGTGCAATGCTTTTAATAAGGGTATTATATCAGTGTAAATGTATATTCTATTATTATTTCAGGGTGTATTTTGTTTTGTTTTCCTTTCAATAAATAAATATTTTTTAAATATCATTTATGTTTGATATGCTTACGCCCCATTTACGTTATCACACGCCCCTGAAGGACACGCGTCACAGGTTGAAAATCATTGATGTATGGTCGTTAATGATTCATATCATAACTGCTCCGATGTCTACCGCGTGGTACATGTGGATGATATTATGTGAACATCCTGATAAAAATTATGTAATTGGTACAACTTGAGTCATTTTTACAAGTGCTTTATAATGGCATATGTCCTTCCCTTGTTCATCTAGTGAATATGCTTTCTTGAAATCATTTAAACTAACGTCAATGAATTATCATGTTTCTATGTTATGTCGCGATAGGTTGATCGGATAAATCTCTTTTGGACCGATGACACATTTTCTCTCCACCTGACTCATTTACTCGCATGTGTTCAAAGACGATGTTAGGAATGCTAAAAATTAAGAGGCATTGAAAACGCTATAATGTGATATCCGAATACCATTTGATTAGAGATTTTCTCTTCTTATATTATTCTCCTTGATATATAATTTCAAAAATCCAGCGACAGAATTTAAAGCTTAATATAAATTAACGAAAACTCAAAGGTGCTGAAGCAAAATAAAAGATCAAACAAAAATACATCTATTTAGAAATTATTTCTGTACAGCATTATAAGGTATATTCTCCCTCCTTTCCTCATGTCTTCGTAGTGTAATGGGAAGCATATACAACGCGTATTCGAGTGGTTCAGTGTTAAATTCTCAGCGAGGCATTGCACGTTTTTCATTTTTGTTTCTTCTAAAAAATCTATTGATTGTACAACATCATTTTGTATTGGCTGTAAGATACATAAGTAACACTCATATAGTACTAAGTTAAACGAATTCAGTGCATGCCAGCACGGACTTCCTTCTTTATGCGATACATTGAGGAATTGAATGTGCACGACACGTGCCATAACTAAAATGAGTTCATCGTAAGCCGAATGTTTGGGGGATCCTAGTGACATAGGTCTTTATAGAAAGAAGATAACTCCATGCTTCTTTTATACCTTATCAGAAATCTGAACATGTTCTATAAGAAAATTATGCTCTGTATCTTCTTAAACAAAAGTATAAAAATTTATAAGCATCAAGAAATTTTCAGTCAACAATTAGCTATCAAAAGGTTCTTGTAGGTCACAGGAAATGAGCACAAAACGCATGAAACTCATATACTACGATTGGCTACCACTGGCTTAGAGAATGCTGCTTCGATTACGTAGCTCTATTGTGAAACTTCCCTGCTGGCCATTAATATTTCTGCACTACAAAGTTACATGCAGCAAATATCAAATTTGCATGAAAGGTTCTACATGCTGGGATATGCAAACGATTAGCATTCAAGTGCATGCGCATAAAGCACACACGTAATGCCATTTGCACTGTGTTTATAAATGGAACGATTGCGCAGTGGGTTTATTGGAAATCGAATTTGGGAGTAGATGTTTGTGTAAAGTTCGTTTTCCTGCATCAAAACTACCTAGAATGAAGTACCCTCACCTGTTATCCAAGCTCACTTCGATTCGATTGCTAGCCGGATTGCCACTGTTGTTTCTGCCATAAGTGACAATCCTGTGTGCTCATTTCTACATGATGTGTACCCCAAGCCATCTACAAATTTAATTTTGTATCTCCACCATTACAACTCCAAGAAATAAGATTTTGCTATTTCCTTTCTTTCCTGATATAGCAATTTCAATGGCCAGGAGAGTATTATGAGGGCTTTAAGTATCATACATTTACTTGCTTGTTAGCAAGCATTGTATGCACTTCTTAACCATGCAAAAGCAGTATGTAAAATTTGGGGAGCATTACTTTAAATGCATTTAGAATTAAACATTTTGTAGAGTAATTGGTATTTTTATCTAACTTGAATATCATTTTCAAGATCTAGCCTATGTGTACTCCATCAATTGAATTCAATCGCTTATTGCGGTTACAGTAAATCAATATATCTAATAATTATACGTAAACAAAATTAGATATAACCCAACTGATCAAATTAGGAAAGAATGTTAAGTGAAATAAAAATAGTTTAGTAAACCGTACCCTAGATAACAGGCAGGACTTAAACATACGGGTGACCATATCGTAAACGTTTTGCATCCAGACGGTCCTTGCATTCCTCACAAATTGGATTCTGAGACCGGACCTTTTGACGCTCCTGAAAAAAAAATTCCTTTGGGAGGTACCGCATAACTCTCTTTATTCAGAATACAATAGACAGAAGGAAGCAGTGAAAGCACGAAGGTTTAATAATACCAAATAATCTGTACTCTCCAAGCCCCCACTTCCCTTGAAAAAAACAGGAGAATCACAAAGGGTTCCCCTCAGAAAGCTGTCAAAATGATAGCCTCAATGAAAAGCGCAGGATTCAATTTTATGGACCATTTCACTGGACAAACCTTTCTTTTTTTACTATTATTATTATCCTTCTCCTACCTTTCCTTTTCTAAAAATTGAAGTGCAGAAAATAAGAGAGATATGGAAAAGTGCTCCGATAGGGCTTCAATGAGGTGTGAGAAAATGACATTTTTTTTCCCTTCTATATTTTACTTCAGCAGATTTTCCATAAATCATTGCACCTTTTCTACGATGATGCTTTTCTGTTTGATTCTTTTCGTTTCTATAATATCTTTTAGAAAGTATGTCACTCCTCTTCGGATATCTATAGAGTATGCATTCCTTCTTCCGCGTGGTAGTACGTACAGAAAGTTACGGATAATATAAACTTTTTTTTGAATTTCGGAGAAATATAATAATGATTTCTTTCACGCTATAATTGCTCATAAAAATTTCTGTTTTACGCACCGAAATGCAGACATAAGGCTAATTAGCATTATTCGAATAAACTTGAAACTACATTGCCAGCTGAAAGATATAAACGAATTGCATTGGTTTTAATAATTATTCAACTCAGCCTTCCCCTATGTTATCTAAATTATTGTACACATATTATACAGATTTTCGTGCATGTTTCGTTCATAAAAAGTAACTACATTACTTTGCTTCCGTATATGATACTAAACATAAAAAATAGAACTCAATTACCCGCAACACTTTTCCATTTTCAGGCGAATCGAAATGAATACCGCTATTTATTAAATTCTTTAGATCATTTAATTCTTTCGCTGACTTAAATAACTGAGAAATATAAAATAATTATTGTATACAGCTTTAACAAGCTTCAACAAGTCACTTAAATGATGATCACATTTTTATTGGCTTGCAATAAAAATATTTTATTTTTGTCCAATAAACATGACATACACATTCATCGCATTCAATTCAAATATATCAGTATTATATCATAATTGCCTTATTTCAGTTGAGCATAAAAGTTATTTCAGTTGAGCGTATTCAATTTATGTCTTAAAGGCGGTGCAGCTACTCCTCTGATGGTAAATAAATAAATTAATTATGTCATAGTATGTTTGTATGTATGTGCCATGTAGGGTTTTTATAACATGCTATCCAATATCATTTGGCAGATATGTATCTTATAAACCTCAGTAGAAAAATTTCCAATATGTGCATTTTTTTCTTACTGCTGTTAATACTGCTGTTTTCTTAAATGTAAAGGAATCCCTTTTTCACCTAGTTAAGATGCTACCGTGATGGAAATCTTTGTTATGACAACGAAGTGCAAAATTAACATAGTTAACAGACTTATGTTCAATTATTCGCCTTCACAGAAATGTACACTGGAATTGCGAAAAATGCCAAACTGACTTTTAAAGCATCTGCATTGGCAGTAGTACCAGGAGGTAAATCAAGTTGTTCTTTATTTAAACATTTAGCTACCAGACAGTATAGTGGCTAGGGGAGCCTACGCGATAATGAAGGGCCCGAGTTCGAATCCCGGAGAGGGCATGGATGTTTATAAATGTTTAGTGTCTGTGCGGCATAGGGACACTCTAAATATGAGTCGAGCCGAAAGTTTATTCGAGAGGTTGCTGGTAGAGGAAGAGGAGTGAGAAACACTTGGACACCGCGAGGTATTCTCCTCCAAAACTGGGGGCAGAACTGAGCAATTTTGCACTGTTACCTGTGGGTAGCTCAAGATTCTTGCCAAGAACAGGCGCAATCTTCTTCTCCTTGCTCCGATGAATTTCATGGGCTTTTTCTGATGTTACTGTCACACAAGTGAGATAAGTCACAACACATATATTTAAAATTTCAAAAAGCTTTTCTAAAGTCCCTTGACATTATCATGCATATACAAAAGTTCTAAAATATAGAATCTAAATTTTTGCATAGTCCATGGAATGCGAAACATTTAGTTACCGAGAGAACTAAGCTTTAATTAACAAAACCAAAATTTTCATTTTCTTTCATGTAAGAAATCCCGAGGTATACTTAATAAAAAATGCTTATAAATAATTATCATTCATTATTGAATTTATAATGTTAGTATTGTTAGTAGAATTAGTAATAGTTAAAAATTTAATAAAGAATGTTATTTTACCCCCAAAAGAACTTTTAATAGTTAAAAAATTACAACTTCTATTTGGCGAACAGTTACGCTAATTTCTTATCAATGTTTTCAGTTTAAAACAATGAGACACATGAAAAAAATTGCATTATTTAGTAAATTGGTTTTATAATATTTTCAATAAATCTATATGTAAAGATTTAAAATATTTAGTTTTCTGTTCATTAAAAGATAATGAAATTTTTGCTACGAAAGAATTCTGATTCTACGAGAACCTTATAAAGTATTAAGTTTTATTTTTTAAAACAACCTCTTCCATACTCAAACTATTAAAAATCCTTTTACAAAACTCTTTATTTTATTGGTGTTGGAGTATCTTGAGTTGTGTCTTTCAAATTTTTACCGTAATTAATTAGGTAATAAGGCATTTATTCACTTATGCCTTCGGTTAAATTTTACTGCGCGAAACAACATTAATGTCTTTCATATAGTTTCCTCGTAGTCTCGATCAAAGCCTCATTTGCCTTCCTCATAGTCTAGATCAGACTGCTCTCAGAAAGTTATCACGCTGCAAAACATAAAGCATTTAATCAAGCTTTTAATTTTAAGCAAAGTCTTTAACAATTTCAGGGATCAGAAGCAATTAATTTGAACATGTCTAATTGGTACAAATTACATTATGTTAATTTCCAATACATCCAATTAGTAAGTCTTCTTAATATTTACAGACTTATTGTAGTTAATGAATAGTATTGCAACGGCATACATTACCCACCTGCTATAGAATCGTTTCCATTGGGTAACTATTTCCTCAAATACATACGAACAGCCATTAAAATACTCATTTGGAAGTATACGTATATTATCGATGTTGTACATAAATAAAGTCCATAGTCACGTTTTCGAACATACAATATATATGGACCTCTTGAACTCATCGGGAAACAGTAATATAACTGTTGCTGAGATATTTTTTTAAATCATTATTATCTTGCATTGCTAGAAATTTGCATTTTCTGCCCGTCGCGACGTTGAAAAGTGACGTCATGATTCATCATGATCGCTAAGAGAAGTACGCAGTTCTGGAACTGTCTTCTGAATAAAGAATTTGCATTGATTTAATCAAAATGCCTGTTCCTAGCACTTTCCATTAACCGTTCCTTTAAGAAGGAAATTCTTCTACCGATGTTAGAAGAATACCATATCTTTCGGTCAATGCTTGTAATCTTAAAGGACCTGAAAATCCAAGTTCGCCGCTCGAGAAAAAGCTGAGAAAATTTGACCCTGTCTTCATCATCTCATAAATGAGAATGAATTCTGTCTCTGTAATCTGAACGGTTCCCAAAAGACAAAAACGATAAAACAATAGATACAGCTTCCACACATAAAACGACCTCAGCTGACGTTCCTACTGCTTTACCAGCAGTTAGTAAAATCAAAGATCCTATTCCCAAATCCAGTGCGAGTAAAACGGACAATAGGAAACTGGCAAAGAATTGCCAATATTGTTTTCTATTATTACATCCATATTCGGAGTCTCTAAAAAATGGCCCATATAATCTAATTAAGAACAGTATTTCGTCGAAGAATTCAACTCAGCATCCATCGCCTTCCATGAACGCCGCGGAATGTCCCAATATGAATCAATTTTCCTATCTACAGGCGCTCAATACGAGAGAAATGGAAATTGCAGGAAAAGTTACCCAGCTGAAACGAAAATCTCCTACACTCTTCTACCCTATGTCTGATGTTGAGTGAGAAACTTTATTAGATCATATCACTGCTTACAAAATTTTTATTTTTCTGGGCACATTAAAACAAGAATTAGTCCGACTAGATTTCAACGGTGTTGAAGCCGGAAATCGTGTAATTTACTGCATTCAAAAACTGAAAGACCTGCATAACATCCAACGTGATAAAAAGGGTAAGCCCTTCCATGTAACGATTTCTGGACATACTCTTGGCAGAAAAACAACTTTTATTTGCTTTTATTTGCTGGTGGACTCGAATTTCTCTTTCTTTCTATAATAATTGCAGGAATCTTTCTTTCTATAATAATTGCAGGAATTATTTAAGGATATCTTAAACAAGAAGAAAATTACGAGAAATAAGCACTGGCCATGAAGATAGTTATTTTACTTGCGAAATCGCAAATTTTTTTCCGAGGCAGAATAAGAAATGAAGCTCCCTCCGACATCCGTAGTATGACATAGCTGTCGTTTTCACTGTCCATTTTTACTCCGATGATCATCTCACCCCCCAAGTCGTAGGGTAACGCCTCAACTCCAGTTTGCTTTAAAAGGAGGTTGAGCGAAAAAAAAACTCTCAAATACACTCACGTTTGTGAAAATTGCAACACCAAGAAGGAATCGTCGTAATTGAATGCAATTTAATACACAGTTGAGTGGTAGTGGTACAAATAAATGATTAAATGTTCAAAGCAAACAAACAAGAAAAAGAGATCAGAATCAGTATTTTGTGTGGCCACCACGCGCCGCAATAAGTGCTGCTAC
>KK115825.1:625780-649096 GCA_000611955.2 Stegodyphus mimosarum | reverse complement strand
ATGTGCAGTTAACGTTTACCACTAGCAGATAACCACCGATAACCATACACGCCTCGCTACAGCCGTCTATTTATTCGGATCCATCAGCCGTTCAGAGGGCGCTGCTCAGCATACGCATGCGCTACGGATTTGCAATTCTAATCATTTGCATATCATGCGCTACTTTGCATTTCCTGAAAATTTCAGCTCACTCGCGTAAGTCCTTCATGGTGTTGCAATTTTCACAAACGTGAGTGTACGATTAATGTATATATGGTGTCCCTTACGGAGATCATGAATGGTGCTAGTAATGAAGCAAGTATACCTATGAATAAAATGAAGCAGTTTATGAAGGCCCACTTAGGGAGATATTTAAATGTTTCCACTTTTCTGCCTTTTCTACTTCGTGAAACTCCCGTATTCCGATAAAGAAAGGATACTCTGTCCAATTAAACGATTCCTCACACTCATGATTCGGATGAAATCTGGTAGAGCAATGAGATTCTCCATACCGAGAAACCGAACAAAAGTCATGAAACAATTTATCATCAGTAAAATTCAGTAATGATATCACGATTTCCTTTATTTTGTTAAGAACTGTGTAATGTTATAGATACATCTGTTTTTTTTATTTAGCAAAAAAACTAATTAATTTTACCTGCCGGGTTTCTCAAACTATTTTTAGGTATTTTGTATCAGTTAAAGTTGACAGCTGGCATAAAGATTCAGGTATTCTTTTCCATCTGGCATGTTTACTTAAGGTAAATTTATGAATTATCAGCGCGTAAAACTATAAATGCTTAAAAAATTTTTCTTTCTCTGACGATATTGTTCTATGGTTCAGTTAAGCTGTAACTGTTCTTCATGCTACTCTGACCTATGCTGTCTACTGCTTATAATGGTTTTATTCATTTAGGTAGAAATGGATGTATCAGACTAAACATCCGATGTATGTATGTGTATAAAATATGCATTTTAGAAATTAACACAGAAATGAGTATTACGTAAGAATTGTGATATTCTATAGAATTCATTCGCGATTTTTCGATAAGAACGTAACGTCTTTGATTTCAATGTCCAAAGACACATATTTAATTTCTTGGAAATAATTAAAAAAAAAAACAAATTTCGTAGTAACTTCCTTTCTTCAAAACAGCATGGAGGTGACGTTCCATCTGAGCTTTATACATCCATAATAATTATCCGTTGCCAGCATTTTACTGCTTATGGCCTTATAATCACTCCCAGGAATCCTTATACTCAAGAACCTCCGATTTTGGATACAGAAGAGAGCACTTCGTTCCTTGCAGTGCAAATGTGATTTACATCGTCATTTCATTTGAGTTGAGTCTACACCATCTCCGGCAGTAAAGTCAAAAGTGTTGTGAAAGGCGATAAGACTGCCGTAGTTGTTTGTTGAATGGAACTCTTAATGTGCAGACATAGTTACCACTACGAATCTCGCAGATGTTGTCTTAATCATATTGCCAAGTATGACTTGGCGGATAATCCTTGTACGGATAATGCTGTCATGTTCGAAGTTTCTAATTTCATTACATTTCTCAAATTTAGTTAAACTTTATGCCGTCGCTAAAAGCTAAAGATGTCCCAATTTTTTTCTCGGATTTGGCAATTTTTCACTCAGCTAACGGTAAGTATCTGATGATGCTACATCCCTTATTATATGCAAATACCTAATCAGCAATAACTAAATGAAACTCAAAATAGTACATAGTATGCAATTAAAAGTATTAGATTCTAAAATATTATTTCACAAATGTAGCAAACGATCTTGATTTGCTGACGCATAACTTTACATATGATGAATTGAAACACAGGAAAATGAAGATAAAATCAAGACAAAATTGATCTCATCATGGCCACAATTATGTATGGTAAATGAAGAATTCAAGTCTATTATACTGCATTCTTGGACTGAAACTGACCACAAAGTTTTTCATAATTTTTATCTTACTGTTATAATAGTCTTATCCATTTTTTATTAATTTCTAACTAATGAGCTGTTGTTGACCAGAGTTTTGCTCTTATTATACATTTGTAGCTCTAAATAACTCTACCAAACTCTAATAACGTTTTGTAAAACATCGAGAGGGTTTCGGAGTTCTCCAATGCTGAAAACTTGCGCGTATCAAATAATGTTTAAGGACGTTTGCATTGCTGTGGTTGAAGTTTCTGGTAAATTAGCTTTATCGCAATTCACAATGAATGTAAAAGAATCGCTGTAACATGCTTTTTCCATGAAATTCATGATTAGACCAGAAATTCATTTTTCTGCAACTGATGTATTTATAAAAGGCTACATAGTGTGTTAGTAGCTAAAATTATATTTACTGAATAATAGTAATTCATAGCATGAAGTCAAAAGCACTTGTTAATGTCAGAAAGGCTATTTGTTTAACTACTGACTTATCTAGCATGTAAAAGATACACATTTCGCCTTCAAAAATGAAGTTGATTTGTTCAACATAAATAAAGCATAATTAGCCACGACAGTTTAACACATAATTCGGTACATCAGTTTAAAACATATTTCGGTACGTCAGTTTCCATGCACTTAACGTATGATAATCACGACCTAAACGATACTGACTAGAAATATTTGCATTTTGTTATGAGGTTTTAAATTTAGTAATTATTATGGATTTATTTCAGAGTTACTTGATGCAGATTTATCATGGGAAATACACATCGAAATTTACAAGAAAATGATAAGTGTTTATGCTTGCAAAAAATTAATTTCTTAATATTTAATGAATACAATTTGTGCTCTTGATGTATGGTATAAAAATGTGCAAAAATCTGCAAACAGAAATACAGAAACACGGTTTTTATGTATATTAAATTATAGTTGCATCTAAAATTAACTTTACTTCTTCAAAAACAAACAAACATTTAAGACATTAAATGTAAAACAAAAAATTTACTCACTGGTCGGATATTTTTTCTGTTTAAACATTCGCCAGAAATGGCTGAACCCATCTGCCATTTAGCTGTCTATCCACTAAGAAAATTATGCAGAGTGTTCCGAATTGGCCAAGGCAGAGTGGAGATCCGTCTCACTTTTGATAGAAAAGATTACAGGAGATGGATCTTAGGATCTCCTACCCTTCTTCCCTCACCACAAACTTCTCAAGAGAACATTCGGTTGGACAGTCATTTTAGCGTCCCTCGCTCTTCCTATAAAGTCACTATGCATTTATAAACACTCATGTAGAATTCGAACCCCGGGAGAAGACTATGGCTGCAGGCCTAACACATGGATCAACAGAGTAATTTGATAAAGATGCTGTTCATATTTCATTTTTAGTATCTCATAATATGTACGAATGAAACGAAATGTAATTTGTAACTACGTAAACTTTGGGGAAAGGAACTAAGAATTCCATGCTTTAATCAACTGTAGTTGAAAAATTCATTTCAAGATTACATAATAAAAATGTTGAAGTTTACATTGAATTCAATTTGAAGCCAAAGGATGCATAACAAATGGTTTTTAGTTTGCCAATTTGATTTCAGATGTTAAAAATGTTTTAATTGAAAACATAATCATAAGCATAATCGTAGTATAATTCCTTAATTTTTAGAGCGCTATAATGTATGCGAATTTCCGATTCCATTGTCTATACTGTATTTATTATATTTCAATCAAATGCTATTAAGAATGATTTTAGAAGCACTAAACTAGAGTTAATTGTCATCATTTCAGTTTCGTTAATATTTTGGTGTTTACTAACATGAAAATCAAAATTGTTCCTTTTCTATTGAATTTAGTATGTATACGCATTCTCTATAATTTCAGTTTGCTAATCTTCAAATAAAGCGATATTTTAATAAAAACGTAGACATAAATACATGTAATCAGACGCAATATCCTAAACTCTGACTTGATTTAAAAGTAAAGCATCGCTAGACATCAGTCATAATTTGGAAAACATATTTCTCGCTACGAAACATTATACGATAATTTACTTTTATATTTATGTGCAGCATGTAACAAACGTTGAGCCATATGACCTCAGATTTAGAAGTAAAATATTACAGCTATGTTATTTCACACCACTAGTTTAAAAATTTCCTTAACGTTTGTTCGAGCAGGATTCTGAAGTCTGATGTGGAATCTGTTAAACTACTAAGGTTCTTATGTCTTTCCGTATTCCTTCACAATAATGCAAATTACCTTTTAATATATTTAAGTAAAGGAATTTGGATCTTAGACAAAGAAAGACTGTTAAACTGTTAGATATTTGCAAACTCTAACTAAAAGACATTATCCCGGATTTTGCATTCTCTCGTAGCCGGTTGCTTTACAATTAAGCTCCAATATAGTTAGTTGAGACATATTGTAACTTAGCTTATTATGGTCTTAGACTACTTTTATCAACCTTTAAATTTTGGTCATACATTATTTATTAAATTTCAACACCACATGTAGTGGTTTATTTGTAATACAAGTCGTTCCCTTTCTGTCAAAAGTTCGGTGTAATACAAATGGTTATTTAAACCTTTTTAAGTGTTTGTCAAACTTTTTCAGACATAGCGATAACTTGCTAGCTCGTCTAGCAGGGTTGTGAATCTCAAATGCAAGTATCAACTCAATTACAGCTTTATAGACTAATTAAACTAAACAATGTTAAATATCTTTCTTTGTATTAATAAAATTGTAATTATATGAAAATTGCAGTTTTTTTATATTAAGCGTATTTTGAAACCTGTAATTTACATTCATATTTTACGCAATATGTATAGCTACTAATGTAAGTACTACGTAAATCACCGATAATTTCGGATATTAGCTCCAATAACTAATCCGGAAACACTTTTTGCTATACAAATGCTCAATGAAATATTCCTTTAACTTTTCCTTCACTCTACTGGTCCACAAACACAAAAAATCTATTCTGCTTCTAGAAAAGTATCAGAGAAGAGTACCAAAGTGGTTCAGGGATTAAGTAGTAGGATATGTGAGGAAAGGTTTAAATCTTTAAAGCTTTAGTTTCTGGAAAGACGGATTACTGTAAGTCATTCGATACTTTTTTTAAAGCAAAAGAACTCAAAGGTGCTAACATAGATACTTTCTATGATTCCGTTGTAATAGAATACTATATGTTAAAAATATTTCTTAAAAATACTTATTATTTTATAAGCATAGCTTTATAAAACAACGATATTCACGAACAGGACAGTTTTGTACGCGAGGTTGATAAGTATGTTCTTACCGAATGTTTAACAATTACTTAGCATTGTGATAAGAATGTTTTGATCCGTTTATTTATAGTGGTGTATGCTGCTAAAGAATAACCTAGTTTTGCGTTTGTGAACATCTTTTAATTTATCAATAACAGAAAAGAGGACGTTTGTAATAAGAATTAAGAGTTGAAGATTTCTAAATAATGCGTAATGTTTGACTACAATTTAATTAGTGACTAATTTTGATTATAGGCTCATTATTTCCTTTTGCATGTTATAAGAAAATTTTAAATCCCTCCCTTACTGAATGCAAAATAAACGAAAATCTTTTTAAAAGTATATATAGTTCTGTATAATGCTAAGTAGCGAAGCATGTTAAGGTATATGCTTCTTAAGGATTTTTTAAAGAGAATTCCAAATTGTTACTACTTTGCAGACATTTCTGAATTACATATTAAGCGATATTCTCCTCGTGGCTTAACTTGAATAAACTTGCAAATATTAAATTATTTTATTCAATCACCCATTAGTTAATTTTATTTATTAATTATTTTGATGCACGAATTTATTATAATGATAACCGAAAGGAATTCTCTCTCATAGGTTTGAAATAGCAACGACATCTCCATAATTATTTCTAAAGGAGCATTTTTATATAATCTTCTTTACCTTATCATCACCAAATTTGAAGAAATATTCGTAGCTTGTAACGTTTAATTAAGTATTTATACTAAGAGAGAGCACAAACTGTTTTCCAAGTGATTTTATTCACGGACAAATTATCAACCCTTGGCAAGGGCGGAAATTCGATATCGTCAACTGCCGAGCAGCTCAGCTTGTCGCAGATTGCCGTGACACTGGTGCATCCACAGTACCTTAAAAGTTGGAAAATTATGTAAAACATGTGTAAACTTAGTGAATCATGTAAAACATGGGTATATATCAATAATACTCGATGGGCTCAAATACGCAGTCGTATAGTATCGACGGTAAGACGCAGAACTGAACGTCACCAGATCAGACAAATATTAAAGCAGATGCTTCTTCTGAGCTGCGCAGAAGGACTGTTCATTTCCAATTGGCGCAACTCGATTTTAACAACCAAAGAACATATCGATCTCAGTACTAACGAAAAGACATCGATTGCTGCGGATGCAACTTGACAGATCGCACCGCCACTAAAATTTTAAAGACAGGAGTGTGTAGTCTGGTCCAATGAATCTAGATTTCTGCAACTGAACGTCAATGATACAGTTTGTATGTGGCGTAAACTGCTAGAAACATTATATGTCTTGCGTCTGGCAGGCAATGTGCAGTTTCTTTACGACGTAACTGTGTGGTCTATTGTTACGTTGTCCTCGTTGTGTTATCGCATCACTTTGAATGGAATGCTGACGAGCTCGGGTTCCTTTGAGCTCCTGGCTTCCACTTACATTCCACTTACATTCCTCCTTTGAGCCTTTGAGCTTCCTTTGAGCTTCCACTTACATTCCTCCATCAGCTTGTTGTTCTCCGAAAACGATGGGCACCATCAGGAGGATAATGTCCCACCCTCAGTCACATTGCACAATACTGCTCCAAAGAATATAGCTGTGAGGGTGGAATACTCATCTGGCCTCTAGTATCCTCTGATATGATTCCTTTAGAGCGTCTGTCTGACGCAATTCGGCTCACCACCATGCTCTAAGACGGATATATGCAAGAAACTGCAGGGTTATTTAGCGACAAAACCACCATCTTGCTTTCGGCCACCTGTCTAATATCTTCCCAGGAGTATTGCTATTCTCATTTGGATCCATTATCAGTAGCTCATCTCTGCATTGAAGAAAGGCAGAGACGAACTGCTAAGTGTAATAATCTGTTTTTTCAGTGTATAACACTTTGCATATGTATGCATGGTAATTTATCTTTTCAGTGGATTGAAATTAATATGTATTTGTGTAGTAATTTTCTGTTCCCGTGCATACGAGTTTCTCATTAACCGATTTGAGAAGATTACTTTAAAGTAATGGAAAATTACACAAACATTTTATTAAACATGCATTCATTTTTATGAATCAATACTATTTTGTTGTCATTTTACTCCTAAACGTTTTCATATTAATAAGAAAAGAAATCTCATTTCCAATTTCAATTACATTTCTTAGAAATGAAAATTTTCCTAACTGAAATATGATTTCCACTTCTTTTTTCAAAATCCACACCTGCGTCATTTAAATGTTTTCAGACAGCATGCAAAACGTTTTCTTCAGACAACTCTATCCTCTACTTTAGAATATAATTATGCGTGAAAGGCCGAATAAAAACCATCTATAAAATAAATGCGTATTTCGAACAGTTTTAGAATACGCACAAAAACTAATGTATTTTTAACTATGCTTCAATATTATGAAAAAACATTTTCATGCAAGAAAAAGCTTTCGAGAAATTGATAATTCGATGATTTACTTTCCAAATGAACGGAAAGAGAATAATAATGGGTTTTGTTATAAAATATATTCTAATTAGAAATCTGCAGCTCAGCTTGGAAAAAAATTACACTTGCTTCTATTAATACTTATTATTTTAATAATGATGATTAAACATCTGATTAATCACATTTTCTGACCTAAATTATTTGAAGTTAATTTAACTAATGAGATTTCATAATTCATAATGTAGAAATTACTTTCCATAAAAATAATTACATTACTTACAATTTCTATAAATAAAAACTAAAATATTTAAGAATGAGGTTTTAATTAATATCTCTAAGTTTATGTAATGATCTCTGTAGTAAATTACACTGTCTGTGTTTCTCGCGACGTAAAACATCAATAATATCCTGTTTTTTTATCTCTAAGATATCAAAGGATGTCTCCATGTATTAGGTTTAATACAATTTTTAGCTGAAGTCTTTTATTATTGCAGATTTTAATTGTTCTAACCTATTCGTCATTAAGGTATAAATATTAAAGAATGGAATATGTAAACAAACATGCATACGTAAAACAACAAACAGAAATGTTAGACCAATATATTCTTAATTGCAATGGACTCACGAGGCATAGATGTTTTTCTTGGATTTGGAAAACCATCTGCAAATTAACAGCTATTACTCTGTCTATTTATATATAACTCATATATATAAAAGAAAATTAACATCTAACCAGCTATTTTTAGCACGCAATTAACTACAGTAGATGCAAATTAGAGAATCATAAATTAAAGTTTTAGCAGAAATGAACAATTTAAATTTTATGATTTTTCTGCGTTTACTGCAATGAATCGAATGACGAGATTACACATAAATACTAAAAACACAACACAGTCAAAAGGAAACTGCATGTTTGAGATAAGTAAGATAAAACGCTATAAACCACATATCAATGGACCATATGTCGATGGTATATCCTTATAATTTAAATCCAGAATAAACATATCTAGGAATAAATTATATACTTTGCCTTACTAGCCAGATTGTAAAATAGCTCTTTACTAGTTGCTTGATTCGGGTACGAATCCATACAAAAGTCTTTTTTGCATGGGTATTTTTGGCGCTTTTTCTAAAATATTATTTGAATAAGAGCCAGTCTCGCTTAGATATTCAACACGAAGGCATTCCATCCATAGGCAGATGACTCTTAAATGTTTTGTATATTCCAACAAATAAAGAAACAAGTTAGATAATAGAATTAAACATCATTGGAAGGGCAGCATTTTGAAAGATAGATATCACGCACACAGCCAATGTGCTCTGCAGTGAGCGGAATAAAGTCCATGTAGACATTTAATAATCCTGTTTAATAGAGCAGAATTAAACAGGTATCGGACCGAATGGCATTTTGGCTAAGTATATCAGTGCGACCAGATGTAGCAAATAATTCCCCAGGAGCCTAAGGAATATAGAATATCTCAACACATAATATACACTGCACATAAAAAATGCATTATAACAGGAACAGAATTCAGCACTCCGACAAAAGAAGCAATGTAAAATAAAACTATATATATATGTCGTCATGTTTTGAAGCACTTAAAGCCACATCTCAAGAAACATTTATGTGTTCTGGTTAATTTACGAAATAATCTACTCACCGAAAGACAGAGAATGGCAATAAATTATTAGCTTTATATATACAGAAATATATCATATAATATTCATATATCTGCTTTTATATACAAAAAATAAACATATTCATATTACAAAGGTACTGGGCGATTTCTAGAACTTCCTAATGCCATTTTCCAGTCTCCAGACCGAAACAAAACAATAAAGAATAAATAAAACTGTATAGTCAGAACCTTAATTTGCATGCATTTATTCATGCATTACAACGTTCATTTCTATTTTATTTATTGTCTATGGATTAGTAATATATTTATCTTCGGAATTTGTTCACAATTTTACTTCAGTTTTATAAAGGACATATGCTGGATATGTGCGGAGTGTTGCAGAGAACATTAGCTAATTCATATTTATTTTCTTATTAGCTATTTCATATTTTTTATTCTTTAAGGCATTTTTGATTAAGAAACAATGATTTCAAAGAGAGGAGTGGCAACACATGTACGGTAGAATAAAATACAATAAAAGTAAAATAAAATATTTTTATCTCCAGCGCTCGAATTTATTATCCCAAATCCTAAACATATGCTCTTTTTAATCACTTTTAACCGAAAGGGGATTAGTTCAATTGCTCTTGAAGCGCGTATGCATCAGTAAATGAAAACAAAAAAGCCTTTTTGGGTGTAATATAAAATATTAAAGCTTTCAGATTTTTTATCATTGTGCGTATTTTGAGATATTTCAGTTATTTGGTAGTAAGTTTTGGTAGAAAAATTTTAAAAGTATTAATTCTCAAAACATTTTTCTCTTCTTCAATCATGATTCATTTAAGCATTATCTATGGCAGTGGCCTACGCGTCAAATTGCATGCGGTTCTAACGTACGACTTACAAAATGTTGACTGGCTAGAACACGTTCTTAGCGAAACTTAGAAATAAAAAAATACCAAATTTTAAATCACTCATTAAATATTTATGAAAACATACATAAATAATGATCGTAATAGCGCAAAGGAAAAAAAAATCAGGTTGTTACATATTTTCTATCTGTAACTGATATCTGCAAGAAATTTCTGTTAGTTATAACGTTGTAAATCAAACGTATTGGCAGCTAACTAATAAATAATTCGGACTGATAGTTGGAAGCGCCATTATGCGTCGGCTGGCAAACTAGATTTACTGTTTATACAGTCATGGATAATTCTCTCTTCTTATCCTAGTAACGTGGCCTGGCGTACAAACGTACTGCAACAAAGCCAGAGCTATTCAGTCTATCTCATTTTGTTTTCAACAGCCAGTTGCCTATATGAGCTGAGTTCATATAGGTCTGTAAAACAATAAGCGCCGTATTTGTCCCAACTACAAAACTAAAACGTAATCGTAGGCGGACCGTTTTAAACAGTAAATATTTAAAAGTTCTGTTACGAACTTTGTACATATTTTAGTAGCATATGAAATGTTTTTTTTTATTACGTAACACGAAATTGTTGAAAGAGACGAAGCTGTGCCGAATAAATAAGATTACAGTGGCGAGTCTGTTTAACATTGAGGTAAATGTCTATCTCGCTAAACTGACGAGATATCACCAAGTTCGCAGTGATTTTGGCGACTAATTTTTGGTCTCCAAATTTGGCAAGAAATCACCAAAAGTCGCATATTTCTATATGTAACTGTAGGATCCCTATAGGTAACTGTAATCGTATTCTGTCCTCATACGCCTTCCAGTAATTTCGAGAAGTTGAAGGTACTAGGTTGAAGGTTGGGGGTAAACTATATAAGATCTAAGTGTCAGTTTCTTAGGTGTTAGTTCGGAGCTGACTTCGGAGTGTTTGAGATATCTGTGAGAGCTTCGCCTTTTAGATACGCTTTGCGTTGCATAGTGTTTAACTATCTTAGTAGTTTGAAGTGTAACTACTGGCTGCGCTCTGTCATACCAAGATGAGCTGTACGAGTGCTTGTATGCAAAATTCCAGAAATGAAATGTTTCTTGTGGGAAAATAAATTTTACAGAGCTATTTTTGGTTTTATGTACATTCACTCCATTATGAACCTTTACTCACACAACAGTTCTTTAAATTTTACATTACTGTAGAGGCAATTAAAAAGGTTCGATATGTACGGAAATTCCACAAAAATGTAAACTTGATCATACGCTTAATTATTTAGTAAGGCTTTTTTTGTTCTAATTCATTCGTTACAGAAAGCATTAGCTCTATCATTTTTCCTTAAAGAAATTATTTTAGCTATTAGTCTTTTTCGTTATTTTAATGCCTTTTAATTATTAGATTCATTCTTATAACCTATAAGCAATGCGTAATGATAATTTATAGATGAAAACTCACAGAAACGTTTACGAGATTAATACCACCATTGTTCTTGATTGAATACGTTTTTGAAATTTTCCTATTTCATCACTTAGTTGAGTAAAATAACAAGAATAATGAATGCACTTACGGGACTTTCTACAGAAATAATGACTATTTTAAATCAATGTCATTTAAATAACTCATTCACTGAAATTTAAAGTTTAAATAAAACAAATTACTGCAGTTATATCAGTGAAAGAAATAAAATTACTACTTTGGAATAAATTTAAATCTCAAATATTTCTTTAAATTTCTTGATGCATTTATTTATTCAAGTTTTAGGAAAGAACGAAAGCAGATAGCTATATATTTCACTCATATAGCACCTTAATCCCGTTACACATAATATCTGTTGCAAGCGTTCTCAAATTGTGATGAAACATTTTATAAAACTTATTTTATTTACTCTATGGAAGCGAAAATTACGTAAAAAGAATATATAAAAGGGTAAAAATATTAATTTATGAAATTTACACTAAGTTCTCCTGAATTGGAAACAAAGCTTTTCATATACTCGTATCTGAAATTCGCAATTACGTTTAAAGAACGTTTTTAAGGACCAGGTATCAATTTGTTAACCAATATTGCTGTGCTTAGATCGAAAATATTGATCATCAAAACTAAGTGCTTTAAGAGTTGCTCCCTGAATTTGTTTTTAAAACTTTATATTTACGTTCATTTTCGGCATGGAAAACATTTTCTAAATTAATAAGTTCCTTTGTAATTATTTTCACAAACACTGCACTAAGGAATATTTTGGTTTTAACTCTAATGAAGCACATAAAATATATTATTGGTTCGAATTTTTACTTTAGGAGGGGCATATGGAAAATCATATTTTTCTTTATCTGAGCACAATGTTAAGATGATGTATGTAAAAGTTTGCATTTCTTTTTCAGAATCATTGTTTTCCGAAATACTAATTTAGGACTACTGTTTAGAAGAGTAAAACTTAAAGTCACCTTTTCCCAATATGCTACATTTTAAAATACTAACTCTTACGCAAAACACCCTGGAGAATGGGTTCAAGGAAGAAACGTAAAAAAGTTTAAAATTTGGCTTCAAGTGAAAAGATTGTTCCAGTTACATATCCAGGCAAAAAGCGGAATGTTTCGAATGCTGCATAGGTAAGATCTTTAATGCTAAAACAAAATCAGAGAAGAGTTGAAAAATCATTAAAATGCTTAGCAACAAATGTAAAAAAGTGATTAATGCTGATTCGAATCTTAAAAAGGAAAAAAAAACATTACTGCATCGTCTTTTTCCAGGACATATCAATGAATAGCTCTGCAGAATTCTTTTTGAGAAATATTCATACGGACAAATGGAAACATTTATTCACAATAGATGAATTTTGGCTGTATTTAAATGATTGCAGTAAAAGGAAATTTATTTATTATCATCAAAGAAGAGATAAAAATCTTAAAACCTGGTTCAACAAATCTAAAGTCAGTTTTTCAAAAAAAAATTATGACTGTTGCTGGTTTTCATATAACGGTAAATTGACAATACACGCATTATCAGAAACCTATTTTATAACCAATTTCAAAATATGAAATACCTTCTCTTTACCCAGAAATTATGATTATTTCTATGAAATGCTTTCTCTTTTATCACAGTGCCATCAATCAGTAGAAATGCGTTAAGATAAAGCAAGCAACCACAAATCAAAATCCACTGTTAATTTCCTGCACAAAATGAAACAAGAAATGAGTATCAAGATCATACACTTCACTCTCTTCCCTATATTAAATCTCTTGATGTACCCCATGAATTTTACCCCTTTGGGAATTTTAAAAAGCCAAGTGTTGACTTACTGCTCCTGTGATTTTGGAAATCTGTTCATGAGGGAATGGGACAAATACCTCTTCGGATCCTACAAAAGGCTTTATTGTCTTATAAATTACGCTGTAGAAAGATAATGAAAAATAAGGGTCATCAAATAGAACATTTAAAACCCGAAAATAGTAGGTAAAGTATTTCCAAAACACAGTTAATATCGTCTGAAGACTGTGCTAACAGTCTCTGTAATAAGTTATACAATGCAATCACATGTACTTTTATTTAAAACTACAGAGAGAACTTTTTATCTTTATTTTTTCACATAGTAGTCCCTACTACAGTCAATGCCAGTATGTCAGAGTCTAAAAATTTTCTGTTTATGCTTACAAGTGATTCTGGGTGAAAATATGTGAATAATATTTGTTTATGCAAAAATAAATAAATAAATAAAAATCAGTTTAAAATTTAAAGTTACTCCCTAATCCATTGGAAGATTTATGAAGGAACGCTTTTTGAGCAGGTTTCTCAAGATGAAAAAGCATTTCTTTTCAACGTTCTTGGCATCCAGTCTTCGTTTTTTAATCATTTCCACGATGTTATGTGCATTCGTAATCAATATAGTCATTCAATTTATGTATGAAATTCTTCATTGCAGAGAAATTTTTCATACGTTATTCTTGAAGAAACCCTTTTTCTAAAAAAATGTAATGAATCTGGAATTTTTATCTTTTAGAAGAAGATCGAAAATGAGAAAAAAATTATTGTCTTCCCTTCACTTCAATTCTTCCTTGATCGAGCAGGCCAAAACGTTACCTTATCGAAGAACTCGAAAATATCTTCTATTTCCGGGCGTGCTACACAGGTTTCAGCTTTTTTCGCGTTGTATGTGTGTGTCCCCCCTTTTTTAACCCTGATTTAACTGTTTCATCGGGCGGCTTTTTTACTTTTTCATTTCTTATCGTGGATAAAAATTAGAAAAGGCAAAAAAAAAATTGTTCTCCTTTCTCTTTTCTTTTCTTATGCGATTCTGAAGATGAAAGTTTGAAGTAAACGAATGGTTCCACTCGATTCATTTCGGTCGAATACTTTTTATCAGAAATTTCATTTTTTATTGCTTCTTGGATTTTAGTTTTTGTTTAATTTTGGGAACCAAGAACGCAATTTCTTATCCCAATATTTTGAGAATTTCCCCCTCCCCATCCATCTTTTGTCTTTTTATTTGCAGACAATAATTTATTGCCGTTTGCTATTCTAAGTGACAAATTCTTTCACATTGTTGGGCATTTTCTTGATAAAAAGAACTGATGATGTGACAAGCGAACTTAAATATGTCAATACGAATGACAATCACACATTTATTGCGGGAGTTTAACTAATTCAATAAAATAAAAACAGAGTAACGAAAAAATCCTTTTTGCATTTTGAGGGAACGAGAGATATTATAATATATATTTTAGTCAGATTTTGCATTCAACTAAAATATTTCAGATAAACGGCTTGTGATATATTCCGCCTTTATTTATAATTGACATAGAGTCACGCTTGCAATTTTATTCTCAACCAGGGGTCAAATAAAAATAAAACATAGAATTCAGAAATCAGTAAATTTTCGAAAAGTGTAATTAAATGTGTCTTTTAGGTGAAATTTATAAGAAATTAATGAGCTTAATTCATTCAACGGGGTTAATATTCGGTGAGTTCCGTTTAATAAGTCGAAATTCCTTTATGTCGAAGAACTCGGTTAAGTTACAATTTTTGAAGATAAATCTAAAATTATTTCTCAGATTTCTTCCCTCTTCAAGCGCAAATGAGAAGTAAATTATGGAGAACATGTTCCGAACCTTTTCTGTAGAGTGCTTAATAACGAGCAAGTTGCGCTTTTATAATATCCAAGCTATTATAAACAAGCGGTTAATACCATTGTGATTATTTAACAGGGTACTTAAAAAATTAAATTTATTTTGCAAGTATATTTCGTATTTTATTAAAAAATAAATAACTCATATTTGTCTAATATTTAATATTTTACACTAGCTATCAAAGCATTCAGTAAACGTTTTACTAAATCAAAGACCAGAACTTTAACTTTTTTATTGCAAATTTATGTTTAATGTTTTTAATTAACATTTCTAGCCCTCAAAGGTAATGAATAATTACCAAATGGAAATTACAAAGTTTTATCAGAAATATTATATTCTCTTCTCAAATCATTTATAAAGCATTTTCTAATGCAAATATACGAATAAAAATTAAATTTGTTAGTTGTTTAATTACGTTTTAATGTAGTATTGCGTGCGTGCGGGTTCGTAATGGATTGAATACACCAGTCATTAAAAAGTTAACAAAATTTATTTTTTTCGCAAGAAATAAAACAAAACACTGAAATTTTTCCTCAGAGATATTTATTCATACAATATCACAATATCTCAAACGTTAAACAGAGTTTAATTCAAAACAGATGAAGTTAATCAATCTCACAGCGAATCGCTACAATCAATGTCACCATTAACTAAACAAAACGTTGGCTTAAAACAGCTACAACTACAGCTGAGATGAGGTGTTTTTATTCAGCTTTATAACCTTTTTAATTATTAACTAGAATATTCTAGTAAAATCTCGATTTTTTTCAATTTTTGTGGAGAGCAAATTAATTACGAGATATTTATTTATTAAATATTAAATGCACGAGTTCTTTTTTTTTATTTTTCCGACAAAGCTTTTTCTTTAAAAATCGTCTGGGTTGCACGGGAAAACAAAGCAATTTGAATTACAATTCTATATAAATAGCTAAATAAACACGAAATCCGTAACACTGCCCCCTACCCAAGGACTGCACGTCACGGGCAATTCAATCACTGGGCAGGAAGCCAAAGTTACAACTAACGCATCAATGCACTAATACACATTACATTACAATAACAAACTAAACAATAATTGCAATAAGTAACTTTCAGCAAATCATGTTTCAGGAATCTTGTAATTAACTATCAAACGCTAAATACAAATCAAATAGTATCAAATATTAAATACGAGAAGGACCATGGTCTTATGCTATTTACATTATTATTTACAATTACATATGCTACGTACTATGGCCATAGTAAGGAGTTAAACCGTCGTAATGGACGACTTTAGGCTTAAAGTTCGATGACTTGGATCCGAACCACGACGTCGTTCAGCCTGTTTAGGAATGTGTACGGACTATCCCAAGGCGATTGTAGTTTCGGAGAAAGTCTATTCCGTCGAGTCGGATTCCACACCCTGTCTCCTTCGTTGAACCGATGGCCAGTAGCTCTCGTGTAGTAGCGGGTCTTCATCTTCTCCGCGATATTGTACGAATATCTTTGAGGAATAATCCAGCTTTTTGTTATGTTTCTTGAGATTAGAATAAATTTTATTAACTTTTTATCGGACTTGTGCATTCAATCTATTACGAACCGTACGTACGCAACAGTATTTATTCGGCGTGTTATTTTCCCGTAAAATTTCAGTTACTTAATTTCTTACATCATTCTTTCAATTTCAGCCTTTTGAAGTTTCGGACTATCATAATGATATTTACATGTCCCAATTTACTGTTCTTTTATAACAAAATTATAATCTATATTAATCTATATATGTAGAGTATTTTAAAGCCCTATAATAAACAAAGAAAAGTTATACATGCATCACTGAGTTCGAGATTATGCAACATTAAGCGAACGTAACCGATGTTATATACTAAGCTGTAAAATACTAGTAGTTTAAACAAATATGAATTGCGTTGTGGTTGTACCCTTTTAAATTTCGTTTCAACAACCCGAAGAGCCTTGCTACTGGTGAAACCATGTTGTGTAATCAGAAATTCAAGTAAACACATAAAATCAATAATACTAACTTAGTTTATTACTTTCCTTAAAACACTGATATCAAACAAATTTACTAACATAAAATTATACTAGTCCCCGGGAACTACCTTATTTAGTTTAGAAAACAAATAGCTAAACATTTATATATTTTCCACAAATACTGCAATCTTAGACAGTAACCACTTCAATTCAAATACTATTGTTTAAGTAATAACTATTTTTATGAGTTAAGATACAAATTAAAATTTTCTATTTCATTTTTCAGTTGTAAGGTTCTTACACCTTATTTATCCCAGAACAAGAGAAAATTCAAATAATGAAGTACAGAGTTAAGTACCTATAGTATTGCACCATAAGGGGAAAAAAAAATTATACCTTTAACTAGAGCAATTTAAGACTGCTCACAAATTTCTTCAGATCTCAGTTAAATCAGCAAATCTTCAAAAATATTAAAGATTTAAATTTTCTACCTTTCAAAATTCTTTACAGCAAACATTTAAATAAAAGTTAAATTCTGATAATAATAGAATCTTTAAAAAAATTCAAGAAATAATTAAACCAGAGAATTTTGGATGAAAAAAAAATCTTTAAGAATTTAAGTTAACATTAAAGTTCAAAAAGAAAAACTTCTTAACTGACGGAAGATGTGAACCTGGAGATTTGGGGGTTCGACGGCAGCTTGGCGGACACCGAACATTCGAAGAATACCCAGTACGCAGGAACTTGGAAGTTTCATCCAGCCTTCTGTATTACGAACTTCAGAGCCATCAGGAAACTCAGGTCGGAACACAGGTTGCTTGGCTATTGATTTTTTCTGTTCTTATAAATTGAAGAAGCGGACTGAGTCTTCATCAGATGGTAGAATTGACGAAGAAATATTTACTTTCCATTTTGAAGGACATTATTTCTGTGGTAGTTGAAGCATGGAAATATAATTTTCTTTCATTTCCTTTTCTATTGCAGAATTATTTCATTTACATTTTTGAAGGACTATTTCCGAAGCCATGGAGTAAGACGTGACAGGAGCCATAAGCCCCCCGTTAAAAAAACAAATTCATCCTTTCTGTTGCAGCAACAAGATGCCCAAGGCGCCCGAGAAAGTTATCTTCTTGTCAGCCGAATGCAAAAACGAAAACGTCCCAACAGCTTCGCAATCCCACCTGCACCCGCTTTTTGTCAGGTCCGGACACTAGATATCGCCAAAACTCGCCAAAAGGGTGAATAAACTGAAACTCTACCCCTCACACAAACCCCTGCTAATATCGTCCAAAAATCGAGGAGTTGAACTGGAACAAAAATCCGAATCTCGCCAAGCCCGCCAAAAGAAGAACCAAGAATTCGACGTAGGCGTGGGAAAACCAGCAAACCTAGGCAACGGACAAAAATTCCTAAGCAAAGGCTTGGAAATCAACTGCAAAAGTGACGCTTTTCAATCCTTTCCCCCTCAACCAAAAAAAATACTCGAAGTGCAAAAATTCGTTGAATAATTAACTGTAACTTAAAAACTGTTTAAGCTAGAGACTTGAAAGTACTCTTAAATTAAAAGGCTAATTTTTCTGCATCCAATGATATAAGTTAAATGAGAATCAACCTAAGTTAAGTAATTTTAAATCAAGTTTATTACCTACGAAAGCACCTAATTCCATTGTCTGTTTCAACGCGTTTACGAGTAACCAGTGGAAGAGACGTACAAATCTTAAAGTACCAAAACCACTAATTAAAATTAAACCAAAGCAAATATAAATACAAGATATTAAATAAAATAACGTTGTGTAGCATAAATTTAGAATAATGAAAATTAATCTTAAGTCAAACTTAAATAATTAAGTGTTACATGAAAATTTGCTACACAACACCGACAAACGCCCAAGGTTATAAGGGACCTGGCAGTCACCATCTTGGATCAGGCGCCATCCGGATTTGACGTCACAATCTTGAATCTACCCAGATACGCCGGCGATGTCTTTGAAAAATGTCATACATGATAGTTTTTATAATTTATTGCGCGATATTCTTCTAAGTTTTTTTCTGTGGCAACGATGTCTTAAAACATGTGTTTAAGTTCTTGTTTGGGCATGCTTTCTATAAATTGAATTCATCATGCATAATCTCTTTGAGCATACTGTTGTACCTAATGACATCTTATCATCTACAACACCTCATCGACATTACTACATCATCCAATCATCTATTACACATTTATGTGCCTCTTCTTAGGTGAATGAATACATTTCTATTAGCCTTCTCGAAAAATGAGCCCATCGGCTCTTAGCTAATCACGGTCAGATGAAATAAAGAGTTCTTGCCCAGTGTATAAGTTTATCAATATAAAATTTATTTTCTTTAAGTAATGTATTTTTCGTTTATACCTAAGAACAACAGGCATTTTCGAGTTCTGCCTCAAATTTGGTCATTTTTGATTTGTATACAACGAATTAAAATATATGTAGAATTAAAATATGTGTCGAAAATATACATTAATGAGATTAATATTTATATATGTACTTAATAAAGGAAACAATAGTTATATTCCTTTTCTGTTTTATGCACTTTTTCTAAATATTTATGATAACATGAAACTTTAAACAAAAAAAAACAAAAAAACAGTTTTGAATAATTTATTGAATTATCTACTACTTAATGGCTTTTTATTCTCAGATCTAACAATGTTGTTGCGTGCGCACGGGTCCGTAGCGGATTAAATGCACAAGTCGATAAAAAGTTAATAAAATTCAATCTTTTCACAATAAATAAAAACAAAATGTTGAAATATTTCCACAGAGGTATTCGTACAGTATCGCATTTCTTACAGCAGTTGAGCTACTTAAACGTTGAATACAACTCAATTCAAAATACAAAGAAAAGTTAATTCGATCTCACAGCGAATTCGCTACAGCACTAAGTAAACAATACGGTTCTCTTAAAGCAACAACAACCAAACTGAAATGTTTTAATCCGGCTTTTATAAGCATTTTAATCATCACCAGAATATTCCGGTAAAATATATTTTCTCGGTTTTTCTGGATAGCAAAGGCAATTCCCAGATATCTACATATTTATTAAACGTTAAATGCACACGCTCTTGTATTTTTACTTTTCCGCCATAACTTTCTCTTAAATTTCGTCAGGCGCTGCATTGCACAGGAAAACAAAACAATTTAGTTAAAATTCTACTAAAAATAGCTAAATAAATACAAAACCCGTAACAATATTTTTTACTCAGTTCCTGCGCATTGAATATCATTTTCGACGTTTTCAATCTTCATAAATCTCCATTAATGAAACGGGATTTTATATTAATGTATACCCATAAACCTAGATGCGCCAGCTAAAATGACTGTGAATTAGTTTGCAATGTAGTCATTCGCTTAGTAAATTCTGAACAATCTGGTTGTTCTGATTTTAAAAGAAAAATATGCACGATTATTTTAAATATTTTCCTCTGTAAGAAACTTGAAAATTCTATACATTTAATGAGTCCTCTTGAAAATAAAATGATCAAAGTTCTGATTTCGAAAACTTCTGCTATCGATTTATCTTAGAAATTTTAGAGTATAGTACGGTTAAATTTATCTGCATCTCTCACATCTACAATCACTCCAAAATCTTAATTTAGAAATGATAGAAAACTTAAGGTAATCGAGAAGAATGAAGTGTGACAATTTGCATATTGTTCTATCACTTCGAACTTAGTCATGAACTCTTGCCCTCCAAAGGAATAGGCAGATTTTGAGAACAACGTAGGGATTTAAGTAGCTAACTGCAACCGGCATTCGATCAGTACCCTGTATTTGTCTTACGTCGGATGTCTGACGCCTCCTGAGTTGAAGTTCTAATTGAAGAACAGCAACCGACTCTGGTCATGGGCGTGTCAGATCATATGGATGGAACCACTGGAAAGTAACAGCCGTGGAATGTTCATGCTAGTTCCGGCTGCAATAACTAATGTCCTGTACAAACCGGTTGGCTAAATATTTTTGCCTAGCTTCATAAAAGTAATAAATTGTGATTCGTAGGATTATCTTTGAAAAGTAAATTTTAGTTTCGTCGATTGTTAGCCCAGAAGGACGATTAATTTCGTTGTGGCATTTTGCGTTAGTTCACAATAAACGTCGGTTCACTTTTCAAATTGTTGCCACCAAATATTAGAGCCCTGCATTATATTTAAAGAATTAAATAATGAAGAATCTGCATAAATGTATATATGCTTCTTGCATTGTGATAAAACAATGTTACCTAGAGCCATTAAATTTTGTATAACATACGTTTCCACCCAAAAATGGGCATTTGGAAGCTCAAATTTGGAATTTGTTTTATTATCTATTTTATATTTTGTAAACCTTTAACGAATTTTTGATTAACAAACTCAACGATTTTCAAGAGAGCAATAGCGACACTGTACGAAAAATAAATTATCTCCAACGCGCGAAACTGTGTATCAGAAATTCTAAAGATATGCTAAATTTAAAATTACTTTACGATATTGCTGTTGAACTGAATTTTACGATTTAAGTGCGAAGAATAGGATATTTTATGAATAAAGGTAACACACAAAATATTAAAAAAATGCCTCTTTGCACGTAATTTCTAGAAGTTGAAAATTTTGATATTAAAGACTTATTGTATAGAATTTAAACTCTTAAATAAGGTGGTTTCAGACCTTATTCTGCGAATAGTTAAATTCTGGTGGAGAAAGAAGTATGGTTTATCTTAAGTTTATTTACAGTTATTTTAAGTTTTGAATCTTTCCTATCTTATCCTAATTTCAGCTTACAATTTCTTGCCAGAATGTAAATTCAGAAACGCAGTTAATGCAAACAAGAAAGAGTACTATTTAAGTCGTGACTTCACCGACTTCGAGAGAAAGAGTCTGATTCCCTGACTAGAGCGCGTTTGCCTTTTGGCTATGTCTCTCTGAGCTGTTACTACGCTCGGCTATACCTTAGGCCCTTACTTGGCTTCGACGATTTAATTAATACTTAGGGGCCAACTAGTTAGATTCAGATAGCTTCGGCTATACCTTTCAAACAGCTTAGTTAAGCTCGTTTTAGTTTAAATTATTACTATTTTAAGTTCAAGTTCGAGTGGCGGCTTTGTGTAAAGTTCCAAGCAGGAACTGATTGTAAATATATTGAAAAAATAAAGGGTTTTAAACACTCCTTAAGTCTTACGTGTTCTGTTTACACACTTAAGCGATTATTCTCTTGTTAGTGTTCGTGGGTTCCTAAGTTAGAACAATCCTAAGTTAGAACTTCAGGATTAAATAGTAAAACCTCACATTTGGCGTCCGAAATTGTTCTTAATGAACCATGCCGCTGGGTAAAGAAAATTTGTCATTGACCCCTCTAACCTTTCAGTTCCCTCAAGCAGAACCAAACCCGATGGAGGGATTTGGATTCATCTTGGAATCAATAAGAGCGGCGATGAAGCCAACAGCAACTTTTGACGGCAAAGGATCCGTAATGACCTTTCTGGAACAACTGGAATTACACTTTACGTTATATTTTGTGAATCAACCACAGAGAATATTTATCGCTACGACGAATTTAAAAGGTCAAGTCCTCAACTGGTACAGGAGTATCGGCAAGAATTTGTTGGGAGATCCAGGATACGAAATGTATACACGGGAGAATTTTAAAAATTCGCTATTGAAAGCATTCCAAGTTGTAAAAGACCGCACAAGACTCGAATCTGAATTATTCAGTAAATACCAAACTAATGGGGACGAATTAACAGATTTCATTTTAAGGAAAATTCATATTGTCTAATTAATATATCGGAAAAGGCCCGACAACGAAGTCATCGAAATAATTTTGTCGCAGTAGCTTCCGTCAATTCAGAATTTTCTTAAAGTTAGAAATCCGAAAAAAGGTTGGAAAGCTTATTTGAACTAGCTGTCAAATTTCAGAGTAGGCGAACGGCGGAAAATGCGCGTGCGAAGAATTTTACGCAGTATTCAAGGTTTCACAATTAAAGAAACCTCAAGCTCAACAGAATTCCTAGCGATAAGAGGGGAAGGTAGGAAAGCCGGATAGAAAGAAAGCCGGTCAGACCAAAGCGTGGGAAAATAAAAAGCGTCTGAAAAA
>KK115825.1:602326-625593 GCA_000611955.2 Stegodyphus mimosarum | reverse complement strand
TTTGCGTTAGTTCACAATAAACGTCGGTTCACTTTTCAAATTGTTGCCACCAAATATTAGAGCCCTGCATTATATTTAAAGAATTAAATAATGAAGAATCTGCATAAATGTATATATGCTTCTTGCATTGTGATAAAACAATGGTACCTAGAGCCATTAAATTTTGTATAACATACGTTTCCACCCAAAAATGGGCATTTGGAAGCTCAAATTTGGAATTTGTTTTATTATTTATTTTATATTTTGTAAACCTTTAACGAATTTTTGATTAACAAACTCAACGATTTTCAAGAGAGCAATAGCGACACTGTACGAAAAATAAATTATCTCCAACGCGCGAAACTGTGTATCAGAAATTCTAAAGATATGCTAAATTTAAAATTACTTTACGATATTGCTGTTGAACTGAATTTTACGATTTAAGTGCGAAGAATAGGATATTTTATGAATAAAGGTAACACACAAAATATTAAAAAAATGCCTCTTTGCACGTAATTTCTAGAAGTTGAAAATTTTGATATTAAAGACTTATTGTATAGAATTTAAACTCTTAAATAAGGTGGTTTCAGACCTTATTCTGCGAATAGTTAAATTCTGGTAGAGAAAGAAGTATGGTTTATCTTAAGTTTATTTACAGTTATTTTATGTTTTGAATCTTTCCTATCTTATCCTAATTTCAGCTTACAATTTCTTGCCAGAATGTAAATTCAGAAACGCAGTTAATGCAAACAAGAAAGAGTACTATTTAAGTGGTGACTTTACCGACTTCGAGAGAGAGAGTCTGATTCCCTGACTAGAGCGCGTTTGCCTTTTGGCTACGTCTTTCTAAGCTGTTACTACGCTTGGCCATACCTTTGGCCCTTACTTTGCTTCGCCGATTTAATTAATACTTAGGGGCCAACTAATTAGATTCTGATAACTTCAACTATACCTTTCAAACAGCTTAGTTAAGCTAGTTATAGTTTAAATTATTATTATTTTAAGTTCAAGCCTGAGTGGTGTCTATGTGTAAAGTTCCAAGTAGGAACTGATTGTAAATTTACTTGAAACAGAACTATTTAACCGTAAACGAATTATATTGAACGCCACCGAGTCGCGAAGACGAACAGTCTAAGACAGTCGACCTCCAGCCGCGATGACGTTAGGTTGTCATATAGTAGATGTCTGTAATTCGAATGTTTGATGTTCCGTTACATGTTTAATATTTATGTATATTTCCTTGTACCCGCTCCTGTATGCTCTATTAATAAATACTTTTAAAGCTAGCCGGTGTTCGTGTTTATTGAGGAACGGCTACATACTGAAAAAATAAAGGGTTTTAAACCCTCCTTAAGTTTTACGTGTTCTGTTCACACACTTAAACGATTATTCGCTTGTTACTATTCGCGGAGTTCTAAGTTAGAACTTTAGGATTAAATAGTAAATCTCCACAGCTCTTATAGTAATATTTAATTACAACTTTGTATTTTCCACGAAGTGAAACATATATAATGATTAAAATGGAAAACATTAAAAATACGCTTTTTGAAAAATGGCAAATAATATTTAGTATAAATAATATTTATGTATATTTCCTTGTACCCGCTCCTGTATGCTCTGTTAATAAATACTTTTAAAGCTAGCCGGCGTTCGTGTTTATTAAGGAACGGCTACAACTGGCGCCCAACGAAATTTGATCCCAAAACGGCGCATTAGGATGTTGAGAATTTCTGTTTGGCTTTCACAAGCCATTACTCCCGAATTTAACTTTTGGTTACTGGAGATCGACTCATTTTCTTTCCAGGTGTCGACTGCTAGTCAACTGCTGGTTTACAACACTAAATGTTCATATAAAGTATCGTGTCGTGCTGCTCGCACATGGACTGCAGAGTCAACAACTTTCAGTGGAATAAAAGATAAGTGTCTTTTAAATTAATGTTTAGTTAAAATTCTTTTTTAACTTTATTATTTGTTACAAGCTGCTTCTTAAAGCAAATGTAAATTCCTTACTGAAATTATATTTATTGATACTACGTTTATTGATACTACGTAAAAGCATAAAACGAAAGCAAACGGCTTTCTTTAACCAGACGGTTATTTTTTAACTGTTGTTAATTTGTTATTTTAAAATGTTAATATGCATATTAAGTTTACTTGTGTATACGGTTATCAAACGGTATGTTTAAATGATAAAAGTTTCTAGTATATTCAAGAACTTTGTTCATCAGAAATTAGTAGTTTCGATTTAACTTACAGCAGCAGATGTTTTTCCTTCCCCCTCACGGAATGTAAAGCTAGATGAGTTATGCTGTGTTTATGCCCAGTCTTTTGATTATATTTTATTTCGTTTCCTGTGAGTGCTGTTACTATTTAATGAATGTTTATTCTACGTAAAATAAAATATTGTACTTGTTGATTTTCTTTCGACGAACTTTTGAGCTTATAGTGTACTTTAAGAAAATATTGCTTTCCGTTAGTAAATGACTTGAAATATTTTTCTTGAAATGAAAGAAAATGATTATAAATAAAATAGAATGACTTTTTCAATAAGGTAAAAGAATTAATGTTGTTTATGGCTTAATGGTTTGTTAGGAATAAAACTTAGAAGAATTAAGTTTGAATAAAAGATTATCATAAGACATTTATTTATGTTTAGCTAAGTAGTATACAAATATTTGAGCAAATTATTATATGCCATTTCTGGATACAAACTGAATTTATAGGGGTATTTTATGAGATTTTTGCAATTCAGATGTGATAACTTTGCCAGTAACATTGTTTGCGTTTATAAATGCTGTTTAATAACAGTATATAAATGTATGTATAACATTGCTTACATGCTGTTTAATAGTGGTATATACATTTTAAAGGTAAACCGTTTATTTATTAATTTGAAAATAGTTTAAGTATAAAAACTCTGTTGTGAATAACATCGAAATAACAAACAAATTCAACTTAATCTTTTCCCCTCCCCCTTGACCTCTCATATAATTACGGCTTACCTTGCCAAAGCGCGAAAAGAGGATTTAAAGACTCTCGCCACAGAGCTGGGTTTCACAGTATACGATACTATATGAGTGATATACCTTAAAGATCTTATCGTCAAATCTGACACTTATGATGAAGCTTTTACCAAGAATTTTGTAGAAATTTTATCGAAACTAGACAACAAAAAGAACGTGAAAGCAACGATCTAGAGATACGCCAAAGAAAAGAACAAGAACTTTTGTTAGAATTGGAACGTTTAAAATTAAACCTGGCAGCTGCTAGCTCAAATCCTAACTATGCCGCCTTTGCTTCCAATGCGGCTATTGAAACAAATATTCAACACCTAATCCCTAAATTTACAGAAACTTCTGACATTACAACTTACCTGCAAATTTTCGGAAGACAATGTGAGAAAATTAATATAAAACAAACAGATTACATCACTCCTCTCCTACCTCTTCTGCCTATAGACATTTCACAAATCATTTTAAGAGAACCGAAGGACAAGTTAGAAGATTATTCATACATCAAAAAGATTCTGCTCCAAAGATTCAAATTAAATGCTGAATCATTTCAAATTAAATTTACCACATAAGAAAGACAGCCTAGAACCTTATGAAAAGACTTTGCTTACGAATTAAACAATTATCTGGAAGAATGACTACAGAGCCTCGATGTTACAGACATTCAATCGCTTAAAGACTTGGTCCTGACGGATTAGCCTAAAAGAAATGTCAGTAGTGAAGTCAAGGAGCATTTTATTGATTCTTGTGGAAAAATTAAGAGTTCATCTGAATTAGTACAGAAATTGGATGATTATGAAGCTGTACGTGTTAAAAATAAGCACTATAAAACTCAGCTCCCTGGAAGCCGGAGCTATTCTTTCAAAGCAACTAATCCATCCAAACCCAAAGTAGAAAATCGAACAACTGACGTACAGAGAACAAGTAAAACCTTTTCAAATCGTGGACAACAGCAAAGAGAGGAAAACCGACCTTGTTTAACATGCAATGGGTGCGGGAAAACTGGTTTTATCAAGTCTAAATGTCCAGACTGTAACCCCCCAAAGACTACAGATTCATCTAATTTTGGCACTATCCAAATCCGATCCTTTTTAGCTTCCACACGGACTGTTGTATTTCGAAATAGTATTGGAGGTATTTCCGGTACAGCTTTTGCCGACACTGATGCTAGTCACTCAATCGCAAGTGAATCCCTCTATCATATTCTGAAACAACAGGATGCAGTATTTGAAAAGACAACACTACAGGTATCTTTCGCTGATGGTTTGGTATCTGAAAAAGAGGTACTTCGCACTGAACAAATTATTCTTCTTGAAGGCAGATAGTTCAAAACTGCGCTCCTTGTGTTGCCTGATGCCAAAAATAACTCCACTCTGTTAAGAATTGACTTTCTTCAAAAAGCTAAAACTGTTTTAAATCTTGCGGAAAATAAGTGGAACTTTTTTTGACGAACCTCGAACAAAATATAGCTTTGTGAAACCTCATCAATCCCAAACACTGGAAGAAAATCTGGCTGTTGTAAACAATTGCCAACTACGGGAAGAGAAGGGAAATGAAGGACAACAATTAACCACATCCCAACGGCTTGCAACGGTTGCATTGCTTAACAAATATCACACTGTCTTCAAAATAGGGGGAGAGGCCACTCCATTCATTGAACATCATATTAACACAAGAAACAGCCCCCCTGTTTCACTCCCTCCATATCGGATGAGCCCAAGTAAGAAAGAACTATTGAAAAAAGAACTTGATTCCCTTCTAAAGTAAGGTATCATAAAAGAATGTGAAAGCCCTTATGCCTCTCCTGTGGTTTTGATTCCCAAACCGGACGGAAAAGTCCGGCTATGCATTGATTATCGTAACCTAAGTGCTCGAACCGTTCCAGATACTTATCCTTTGCCACGCATAGATGATTTGTTGAATGAAGCAAAACCCACACCTTATATGTCTTCTATTGACTTGAAGTCAGGTTATCATTAGGTGAAAGTAGCTGAAGAAGATCAAAACAAGACTGCTTTTGTTTGCCCTTTTGGTACCTATAAATTTACCCGAATGCCTTTCGGCTTGAGAAATGCTCCTACCACCTTTTCTAGATTGATAGATAAGTTTCGTTCTGGACTGAATAATGTGTTTGCGTTGTCATATTTAGATGAAATCATCGTACTCTCCCCTACCTTCCAAACACATCTTTCTGACTTAGAACAAGTTTTTCAACGTCTATCGTTATTCAATCTCAATGCCAACCGAGAAAAGTTCCACTTCTGTTGTGAAAAAGTGAAATATTTAGGCCATTACATTACCAAGGATGGTATAACTGTTGATCCACAGAAGACTGCTGCCATTGTAAGAGATGCCATCGCCAAAAACTTTTAAACAAGTACAATCTTTCGTACAAACCTGTTCCTGGTATCGTCGATATATTCCAAACTTTTCTCAGATAGCCAAACCTTTAACGGATTTAACGAAGAAGGAAGCAGTATGGAAGTGGGAAGTACAAGAAAATGCTTTCCAAGAGCTGAAATTAAAATTAATTAACCCTCCGATTCTTAAGCAAGCTGATGGAACGAAGCCTTTTATCATTCGAACAGATGCTAGCAATGTAGCCATTGGAGCAGTATTGCTGCAAGGGGAGAAAAATGAGGAACATCCAATAGAATATGCCAGCCGCTTGCTTTCCTCATCAGAGCAAAACTACTCCACCACAGAAAAAGAAGCCTTAGCAGTAGTATGGGCACTCAACAAATTTAGAGGATATGTCGAAAGCCAGTCTGTCACAATCTCCTCTGACCACCAACCATTGAAGTGGCTGATGTCTTTAAAGACACTAACTGGTGGGCTCGCTAGATGGGCCTTACAAATTCAATCCTACAATCTGACTATTAATTACATTCCTGGACGATTGAACTTTATTGCTGATCTATTATCTCGTCCTATTTGTGAACACTCAAGTACAGATTCTTGTCAAGCCTGTGCTGTCTCTGTCGAAATTCCTACTATCAGTCCTGCAGAATTACGCCAATCACAGTTAGAGGATAATGATCTTCGGATATTCATTGAAGTTTTTGAAAGTCTTGAAAAAGAAGTAGACTGTGCAACTTGGACTGGAAGAGGATACATTACGAACAGAGAAATGCTGTATCGATATTCTCCTGATTCGGAAGAAGAAGATCAACTAGTTATACCTCAACAAAGAAAAGCAGAAATCTTGAAAGAATATCATGATTCGCCAACGGCCGGTCACTATGGGGCTGAAGGGACATTTTATCGCATATCAAAAAATACTACTGGATTGGAAAGAGAAAAGATATAGCAGGCTATGTCAAAAGCTGTCTTGAACGCTGTCGTTATAAAGCCCCTAATCAAAAGCCTTCTGGCTTACTTCAAACTCCTGTCTATGCTCAACGCTTTGAGATCTTGTCAATTGATCTTTTCGGTCCTTTTCCTGAAACACCATCGGGTGAAAAATGGATTTTTATTGTGCAGGACTGTGCCATGAAGTGGACAGAACTATTTGCTTTAAAGGAAGCAACGGCCAGAGAATGTGCCACTACTCTTTTGGAAGAAGTAGAGGGGGAGGATGTAACAGAACTATTTAACTGTAACCGAATTATATTGAACTCCATCCAGTGGCGAAGACGAACAGTCTAAGACAGTCGACCTCCAGCCGCGATGACGTTAGGTTGTCATATAGTAGATGTCTGTAATTCGAATGTTTGATGTTCCGTTACATGTTTAATATTTATGTATATTTCCTTGTACCCGCTCCTGTATGCTCTATTAATAAATACTTTTAAAGCTAGCCGTCGTTCGTGTTTATTGAGGAACGGCTACATACTGAAAAAATAAAGGGTTTTAAACCCTCCTTAAGTTTTACGTGTTCTGTTCACACACTTAAACGATTATTCGCTTGTTACTATTCGCGGAGTTCTAAGTTAGAACTTTAGGATTAAATAGTAAATCTCCACAGCTCTTATAGTAATATTTAATTACAACTTTGTATTTTCCACGAAGTGAAACATATATAATGATTAAAATGGAAAACATTAAAAATACGCTTTTTGAAAAATGGCAAATAATATTTAGTATAAATAAAACATCTGCTCAAAAATGTATGGCATAAACTTTTCAAGCATATTTATAATTTAATATTTCTTTTATAATATTTCTTTTAATATTTTTTCATAATCTATTTGATTACTTAACTCATGTTCTACAGAAAGAATGGCCATGTTTGGAAATTTTTCTTGGCCTAGTGAAGATCTCATAGTTCTTTATTATTTTAAGTTTGCTAAAGCTTCTTTCGCCACTAGCTACAGTAACTGGCAACGTTAAAAAATTCTTAACGCTTCTTCCAAATTCGCTTAGGACTGAAATAAATAGTAATCGTTAATTATTTTTAAAAGTTCTAAGCTTGTAGCTGCTTTTATGTCCAGAATTATTGAAATAGCATGGTTTGATAAATATTTCTGACTGAATTTTTTCAGCGTTTATATGATTCGGATATTTAAGTGCTAATCCGCTGCCTTTAAATTACTTAAATATAATGGCATTAATTGTTCACCAGTTAGAAAATAAACATCGATAAAAGTTTTTTTTTTTTTACTGGATTGTTTGTAACACAAAGTTCTTTTAATATTCACTGCAGTATCCTGAAATTAAAAGTTAAAAATCGTAAGGTTTAAAAATAAATTTCTGAACTTTTTGATCGAATAACTAATTTGGCGCCCCTTCTATTTGTTCATCTGAGGCAAGTGCCTCAACTGCCTCACCCTCATTCCGGCCCTGAGGTATCTCCTGAGAAAAAAATGTAAGCGACGTCACACCCGAAGAACGTGGTGGCCGTGAAATTAGTCCAACTTTGCCAATCCATCGATCTGAAAATTTTGTAACTTTTCATCAAGAAACACGTGTACATATATAGCTCAATGACGGTCTTTATCCTGTTGTAAAGAAGCTCACTGCATTTCATCTAATTGCATTTCACTGCATTTCTTGTAATTGCAGGAACCAATATAATCTTAGCATATCATCCGAGTTAATTTATGACTTCGAGAAAAGATGGGTCTAATTTTTTGTTATGAGTTAGTGCTCATGAAAGCATAACCTAAGGCCTATCTCGCTCAACTTCCCTTACAAAATAAGAGTTTTCTGGTACCTGGATCCTGCAGTTATGTCGATTAATGATTTGAAACTTTGCTTTATCCCTGAATACGGTTTTCTGAAGAAATTAATTATCATTACTGATACGGCCCAGAATATTTACAGAAAATTCTTTATGAATGGCTCGATCATTAGTCCAAAAGGTCTTTGTCCCTGAAGGACTATTATTTTCGTTTTGAGATTTTACGTTGGAAGCATTAAAAGAATGAATCCCTTTTCAAACTGTTGCACAAAATATTGCAGCCCTGTATCATATTTAAAGAAATAAAATAATGAAGAATCTGCATAAATGTATGTATATTTCTCCAAATGTGATAAAACAACGGTACCTAGAGCTATCCAGTTTTGAATAACGTACGTTTCCACCCGAATATGCGCATCTGAAAGCCCGAGTTTGGAAGTTGTTTTATTATCTATTTCATATTTTGTAAAACTTTAACGAATTTTTTATGAAAAATTTCAAACGATTTAAAAGCGAGCAATGGCAACACTCTACCCGGGGGGAAATTTTTTTATCTAAAGAGCGCGGAACTGTGTATTAGAAATTCTAAAGATATGTTCATTTTAAAATTATTTTGCGGTATTGCTGTTGAATTGAATTTCGTGGTTTAAGGGCGAAGAGCGTGATAAATAAAGGTAACATAAAGAAACGCTTAAAAAAACGCCCCTTTTGACGTAATTTAAATTTGAATCCTTTCAGATTTTTTTAGGTTTATTTTGTTAACAAATCAGCAGTTTATCTCTTTCAACCGTTGATAATTAACGTTATGAAGAGGCGGTATTTGAATTCCTGTTTGCGAATAACACCGCGAATACGTTTACTGGGACTGCACACACACACCTCGAATTTTGGAAGCATTTCCATAACTTACGCTTAGACTACCTGCACTTCGGTTGTGTAAAACATGACTGGTCTCTCGGATTTGTTTTAGCTATATGAAAATTGACTGTTTCGTTGATGAAAGCTTATTTAATTCGTGCCGGAATCGTCTCTAAACTGTTTTTCGAGATGCTACTTTCCATAATCAGAGAAAGCACATTGCTTTCTAAATGGAAGATGTAATTTTGTTTGTAAACACTCAAGTTTCAGGTTCCAGTTCCCACAAATTAGAACAAAAGAAATTTCTTGAACTGATGATTACATTGATTATTTCTTGTTATTTTGAAAAATTAGGTTTCAATTTAATTTCGTTATCTGGTGATTAAATTATGGAACTATGTATACTTTCTAGTCTCTTTTCAGCAGTTCGCATTGGATACATACTACTTATTCCTTTTCGTAGATGGTTTCAAGAAAGCATCCATGATGTCTCTTTATAATCCCTTGTGTTCTCTAAGTCAGATCACTATGAGTGTACTGGAGCTTCGAGCACTAGATATCATTAACAGAACAATTTATGTGTAAATAGAGATTTTAGCATCTTACTCAGAACTCAGATTTTAGCATCAGATTAAGAAATGAACAGAACTCATTTCTTAATTTTTGATGTAGAGATTAACACGTTCACAAAGCACAGAATTGTCTTTATCTTCCTTTTATTTACAGCAAGCAGGTAACTACCTAACGTGGCCTATCAGCGGTAAAGTAGTAAAACCGCTAAACATTGACACTTCGACCCGAGTTCAAATCTGGCCGAAGAGGTGGGCTTTAATTAATACGTTGTAGAGTCATTAGGATTTTTAAAGTAGGAAACACGAGAAATGAAGGATGCCCTTGCTGGGACTGGAACTTGGACATTTCGAATACGCTCCGAATGTGCTTCCAGTTACATCACGAAGGCATGCAGACAGGAGGGAGAAAATACCTTATGTAATCCCTCTTTTAATGGGCGACTAGGGATTAGGGTTAATGTTAAAATGTAAAAATATTAATTAAAATAAAAAGAATATAAGGCTATATAATGTGAGTATACAGATATAAATATCAAAAAACGTGGGCCATTAATATTCATGTAAAAGGGTGAAAAAGATTTAATAAAGCCTGTGGCTAAACAACTCTACACAGGCAAAGAAACGCTCAAGAAGTCAACATTTGTTTACACTGAGGCCCGCAGTTAATACTGTAGTGATATGCAGTGATCTGAATTTGAATGAATAACTTTTTGTAAGATTTCGGACAAGTTGCTGAAAATAAGGAGAGTGTGTTCACAATTAGTTTCGAATCTCATCGCGAATCTCAGAATGTCGTAACTTTGTTATCTGCTGGTAAAATGACAAAATATTTTTGGAAAATGTAATAATAAATCTTTCTTATCTTCAGACAGGTATTCCACCAAAATCACTGTTTATTACGGCAAAGTATGTAACATATTCGCACTTATTTTTCATTAGCTTTTTCAACTAACTTTATATTGTTTCCCTATTAACTAAGGTTTTATATAAAATATATGAGGCTCGAGATCTTAACTATCAGTTATTTGACAATGATAAATGCAACAGGTAATGAATTTCAATTAAAGTTTCTTTATTTTTCGTAAAGTGGAATTTGTTTTAAACACGTAGATCCTCCTTAATTAGCTCATGCATGTGAAGGAAAAGAAAATCGCGGCAAAGAAACTTACACCTAACGAAAAACGATTTAAAACCGCCACACGTACTTCCTATTATCCAAAAGTAGGTTCATTTACTTTATTAGGTATCATGTCGGTAAAGGAATGGGTTACGTTATTTACATCTCCAGCTTCTTTCTCGTGCTAATCATCAGAGTCTGGATTCTCTGCAAATCGATGCAGCTCATTAAGCTCCTCGGCTCAAGTCAATAAAAAGCAAGAGAAGTGTAAGCAAGTTCCTTTCTATTCTTTTTGCCCCAATTTTCTTCTGACCTGAAGGAATGCACTATCTGAATAAAAATGTTTATTTCGTTTAAAAGTTCCTTTAAAGCTTTCTTTGGATACTTTTACGCAAATAAGATAGTTCACTAGAGTTACTTCACTAGAAGCAATTTATAGAAAAAGCTGAAATTCGAACCTTTCATTAATTTGGAAACATTTTAATGCTGTGAGTGAAAAATATTTAAGACTTAAAAATGGTTCCCGAACCGCATTATAAGATAAACACAAACACTATCATTATAAATTGTTGCGCGGAATTCATAAAACTGTTTTAATTGGCTTTTTAAAATGTTCAGCTGCGTCTGGGGAATTAAAGATTCTTACTTAAAATGTTCAGCTGCGGCTGGAGATGATAGGATACTCTTTACCAAGCCTACTTTGTTTTTCGTTCCTCACGAGTTAATATGATAATATATTTTTGATTTTTGGTCGATGATAATCTGTCGCAAACCTTATAAAGTATTTCTCCAGCCTAATGTCTCTACAAACTGGATTCTCAATCCGGTTTCTAATTTGCACCAAATAGTATGGCGTTTAATCAATAAAACATATAAGCCTACTTGCGGTACGCAGCACGGAAATTTATAAATAATCTCAGAGCAAATATTACTACGTTATACTACTAATGTTATACCATATTTCTCTGTTCAGGAAATATGTTGTGATACATCCCGAAAAATGTTGCACATCGACGCAAATATATAAAGGATAGCGAACAAAACGTATAAATATATTTATGTCAAGATTTGTTTAAACATAAACGTTTACTTACATGAATTCTAATTCATTTTTATAATGCACCTTGATATGTATACATGTACATATATTTGCCACATTGTCATTAATGCAGCAGTGTATAAGGATATAGTAGTTCTAATTACTAAGGTTTCAGCCCAAATGTCTTACTCAGATATTTCTGCTTCACTATTACTCCCTCCTAAATCTGTTTACAATACAATAAAATCAGTTCTAGTGTCCGTTAAGTATTCTTATTTTGTCTTCGATACTAAAGCATTCAGTTAAGCATCTACAAATTTTTGAGAGGACTGATTTGCTTAAAGACAGACCGTAATTATGTAGCTTGGCAGGATTGAAAACGCCATGGTAAGGACTCGGCATTTTAACGTAATATTTGCATTTAAGTGGATCGAAGGTGACATGCCCAAGAGCACTGAGATGCCTTCATCATTTCTTTTGGAGATTGTACCAAAGGAGTGGTATATGACAAACACGTATAAAGTGGTTAAGTATCTTGTAGCTTCTATAGTTATATCCATAATCCGAGACACTCATGAAGTTTTCACAATTTACTTAGTGTTCTTTGCCAATGATGTCAAACATGCGTTTTATTCAATTGTAGTGCCTCTGAAATACCTGTTCGGACAATGGATTTCACCTACGTCTTATGGGTAATGAAAGACATGACAATATATTGTTATCTTACGTGCTTTTCTTTCGTTTCACGACTTTCTGTACATTAACATATAAAGTGGTGTTTCAGACTCTGCTTAGCAATAAGATTCCGATTTTCCTGGGCAGTTCTCTTTAAAATATTCTCTTTTCTTGGTTTGGGAGTCTAGAAATCATTCAAATCTCAAAACGGATTTGAAAGCACTCAATAAATAAACTAACGTTGCAAATATGGAGATTGAAGGCTAAGTGAATGCAATATTTCTCGTGCAAGTGATTAGTTTATCCATGAGAACAGCTTAAATTTTCACTGAAGTTTATAAAATAAATTTAAAATAAATCTAAGTGCTTACGGAACCATATAAATTATCACTTGGTCTAAGAATTAGTTCTTCGCTAGCACTACATTTTAAATTTTCTTAATGAAAAAGGGAAAAATGAAATCTGCAAACGTCCCTTTAATAGCAGGCAAAAGTTTTAAAATTTTGTTGTTTCAGATGTTATCTCAACATTTTCTTTGCCTGTTAAAGATATCAGTGAAAATTTATATCATTCTGTTAAAAACTGAAAACACAGTCAATAAACTTAAAAATATCGGAACATATTTATTTAATATTCCCAAATATTTAGTTTTAAAAATAATGCATTTAATTACTTTGAAAAATACCAGGGCACATATATAGTTCAATTTATTACATTGAAAAATACCAAGGCGCATATATAATTCAATTGGTTTAAAAGTCATAGATTTCCTTTTAAAAATTTTTAAATTATCCTTTTCCTTAGCATATTAAACTTTTCTTCCTTGAAGAAGTTTTTTCTATTTGATCTACTCATTATACTTCTGCTACGTTACAACAAAATAGGTAATGAAGATGTACTGGAAGACATGCATCAGCAGATGAAGAGGTAGCATTTGAAAGACACCTGTAGCATTTCAGGAAGTGTATAAAAGAACTAGAGAAGAACTGATTGACAAAAATGTCATTGCAGGCGATGGGATAAAAAGAAGTTACATCAGTGTCTCCGCAGTCAATTAGAGGAGAACATTTCTGGCAGAATTCAATCATTATTGAAGCACTAACAAACTTGCGCTTAATATGGTGGAGACCACCTTAAAACTAACTTTTTTTTTGCATTTCTATTGATCATGAAACTTAATTTCTGTTTTTTGTTACATATATGATCAACAGATTTCAAACTATACTTAAATTCTTTTCCGAAAATTAAGAAAAAATGTATCCATTGAAAGTAATGCAACGCATTTTCACTGGCTACAATTTAGTATGGACAATTGCTTCAAATATATCAGTCGTTAATAGTCATTATTTATAACTCTCATCTCTTTTTATATCATGGTGAATCTCTCCAGATCTTCAGTCAAAGTAGTCCTGCACACCAGTTTCTGTACTTCTCTGCACGGCTAAAGTCATATCTCAGCATGAACGATACTAAATGTGTTCCTCACAAGGGCTGTGATCGAAAGCTATTTTAGTGCCATTATCTAATTCTTGAGTAACTTCACAGTTGGAGAGTACAGATGCTGAGAGCACTTCTCAGCGAAGAAGAGGTATTGACGTAGATTTGCTCATCAATTAGCCCAGAGATTCTTATATTCGAGTCTAATTAGAACCTTTGTAAGAGTAAAGCTTGTACTTAAGTGACAAGTGCTACTCCTGTTTACCACCCAGGAATTCTACGATAATTAGGAGAACTGCTTAAAAATATGGCTCAAGGATTACAGAAAGTTGAGTGCGTTCCATCTAAACGTGCGGAGGCTGCTAAAAGGAAAAGACAAATACATTATATTTGAATAATTTATTCAAATTAAAAGAAATTCAATATTAGTCTCTTTGTTGATTCTCTTTTGTTGATTAACAGCTCCAGGCATCTTAATTCCTCCGGAGAAGACTTTGAATCAATTCCGAAAGTACAAATCCCTATAAAATTAATTTAAAACAATTTAGATATTTTCTCTTTGCGAAATGAATTCTATAATTTAGTTTATTAAACTCTGATGTTCATCCACTTTGTCAGAAGCTGATGTATTTATTTGTTTTTAAACCATATTATGAGATTAAGAAAGTAAACACCCGTTCTCTTCAATTAGATCCTATGATGTCAAAGTAGACATAGTGAAAGTATATGTAAGTACATTCGATGTGAATTACATCACAGTTGTATAATTTGTAGGATTTTAAACTAGAAAGCTCTTACAAAGTATTACGCATAAAAGAGGTAATAAAAGCGAGATAAGAAATCGAAAGTTGCATTTCTATGTATAATATTTCCTGATCCAACGGATATTGCTAAAATTAATTTTAAAAAAATTTCAGTGGCAATCCTACAGCCCACTATAATTGGAAGTATAGAGCTTCAAGAAATTTATCGAAAAATATAAAAAAATCGTTATGATACATGAAAAAAATAATGTTTTCAGAAGTATGGATAAGATATATATCATGCAGTAACAAGTTGTTAAAATCTTATCTTCTTGAAACAAAAATAAGAAAAGGAATTCTTTTCCGCGCTATTACTCATAACCGTAAAAAAAGTAAATCTTTTGTTCTTCCGTAGCAACAGTCGCAATCAAGCATTTCACAGATTTAAGCTTCGAAATAAAAGGAAACGTTACTGAAGGAAAACATGACATGCTTTTTTTCGCTCAAGAATGTGTAACGGAATTGAAAAAATTCCTATAATATCGAAAATGTATTAATAGTAGATTGTGCAGCATTGTATTGTTATTATTTGCTATATGCAATAATATAGATTCAATGCAGTAGTTAGAGAAGGGCGCATCCGCCACGGGCGACACATTTTTGCGGGTGGTATGCTTCCTGCGTAATCACATGGAAACACATCGCACTCACTTGGTAATTGGTGAAGTGAAGAATCCCGAATGTCATACAAAATTGAATTATGGCGACGACAAATCGTTCTTACATTGGAAAATGTATTAAGAAATAACAAAGACATTTAACAATTTTATGTTTTTAACATGCCTTTCTTAATCCATCGAATATTAAAATGAAAAATACCAATTACAATCAAATTATTATCTTCTTTTTCTTTTCTATTGGTTCTACAGCCCAGGATGGGCCTTGGTCTTTTGCAGGCATCTCTGATTTAAGCAACTGTTTTCCAGTTAAATTGTAATGATAATGATATAAATAAAAAATCTGATGTGTACACTACACGACTTACTTGTACAGAATATTAAATTTTACGCATTTATTTCAGCCTTTCATTTTAACTTATTTCTTCAAATTTCATTAGAGATATATTTCTCTTTCAATTAATTCAGTTCTCACATCGCGATAAGGCAAAGATACATATAAACTCAAAATATCTATATTAAAAATTGAAAGATATAGAAAAACATAAAACACCAAATACACCAAAACAATTAAAAATACTTTTACAATTAAAATTACAATTTCTAGGCAAAACAAGCAATTCTACCAGCGGGCGAGAAGGCAGATTTTTCGGTGCACAAAACTGAAAGTTTACTTTTGGTCTCACTCGGCGAAATGACACTGAAGGCGTAGAAACTGATTTAATTTGTTCTGGACGCTATGTTGAGTCAATATAGGGATAATTTAATAACTTAAATGATAATTCCAAAATGGTTTAAGCATAACTTAATTCGCAGTAATAAAAGAAGACGTTAAATCGTTGTTTCGAAGCTTAATTTCTCTCGACTGACAACAAATTCACTATTCTGCTAAGTTTCAAATGCGGACAAATACGGCTCCTATACTAAAGAAACGTTAGGCTTATCCTCATTTATACAACTTTTAAATTATTGATAATTCTACAACTATAACATGCAGGTTAACTAAAGGTACAAAATCCTTAACCCGAAGATGCGAGCAACATAATTCAATCAGGTTTAAAGCAAAAAATGCACAATTTACAAACATATAAGAATAAAGAAACGGAACTCACTGAGCCGAGTAGCAGAGTGGACATATATATATACATATATACATATATTTATATATGTTTGCTGCTGCTGATTGTAACCAAAATTGGAGGTGCACATCAACATGTTACAGCAGTGCTATATACAAAATTTCAACGTTCTGAGCTACTCGTTTTCTAGTTATGAGATATACATACATACATACATACATACATACGTACGTACGCAGGCACAGACGCCAAGAAACAAATCTCTTCTGAATCCAGTTTAAATCAGTTTTATAATTTTTTGGGGGAAAAGGTCCTTTATTTTGTCCTTACGTGCTGATATCACGCAAAAATTTCGTTAAATTGCATTCGATAGCGGTTAAAATGGATATTTTCGTTGAAATATGATATCCGAGATTTTTCGCGTTTACAATATTTCCTTTTTACTTCGTTCAAGGAAGTAAAAAGAAATCCTCATTGAGAGAGAAATATTTATTTTATTTTTGTTACTACTTTACAAAACTGAAAAGAGGTGGAAAGAGAGGTGCTTTAAATTTTTGCAGTTTATTCTCAAATACAGTCTCCAGAACGCAGTTACAGAATATTGTAAAATGTTTCAGAATTTTGATCACCATTGCTGTAAGTACTGCTTGTTATGGGAGAAATTTTGTCAAATGCAAATCAGTTAAGATCCAAAAACAAACTGATTTCTGAACGATTTTCTTGCATGACATCAGGATGTACGGACAGAATAAAGAACCCTTTTTTCAAAAACAGATTATAAAATGGATTCAGTAGAGAATTTTTTCGATACGCCTGTACATGCGTACGTATGTATGTATAACTCGCATAACTCAAAAACGAGTAACCTCAGAACTTTGAAATTTTGTGTATAAGACTGCTATAATATGCAGTTTTGCACCTCCCGTATTGATTGCACTCGCCCGCATGCTTGTTGAGCTTAGTATTATTACTATTATATGTTGGTAAATTGTGTAATTTGGGCTTTAAAAGTGATTGAATTATGTTGTTCTTATGTTAAAGTTTTTATGCCTTTAGTTAATCTGAATGCTATGGTTGTAGAATTATCAACAATTTAAGTATTGTTTAAGTGGTACTAAGGAGTTTTTTAAGTAGTACTAAGCCTAAGAAAGCCGCCATTTGTTTACGCTTGAAACTTTTAGTAGAACATTTGATGAAGTCAGTTTCGCAACCAACATCAATATCTTTTTGCCGAGTAAGATCAAAAGTAAACGTTCAGTTTTGTGCACCGAAAAAATCTGTCTTCCTGCCTGTTGGCCAAATTGCTTTTTTTGCGTAAAAACTCTAATTTTGATTTTTGTATGTTTTATGCTTTTCTGTATTTTAAATTTTTCATGAACACGTTTTGAGCTTTCTTGAATATGTATTTTTGCCTTTCTGTGAATTGAGAACTGGATTGATTGAATGAAAAATATATTTCTTATGAAATTGGAGGAATTACTTTTAAATGAAAAGCAGCAGAAAATGTGCGTAATTTAGATCTTTTATAGAATCGCTTTGCACTTTGGCCGATTCCTTCACCACTTTTGAAATATTGGCGGAAAACTGATAAAAAGTGCACTTATGTTCTAGTAGAAAGTAACTGATTAGGATTAATTTAGAAGTCAAACAACAAAAATCAGCGTTATATTTGCAAATATCTCTTTTTCAATGAGAGTGCTTTTCTGGAAATCGAAAAAGAATAAGATAACGCTTTAATTACTACTAATCCATTTTATAATGTGTAATGTAGTGTTATGTGCTGAGCATGAGATTGAAATAAATAAGAAATACATAAATTTCAGAAATGGTGCACAAATCAGCAATATATATATATATATATATATAATTATTTTTATTTGTCTCGTAACTGGCAAGCGGTAGTCGAGGACAATATAATGTAAAATAGAGTAGCAAAGCAAGCGAAAATAAAATAGAATGCAGACAGTTCCGATGATAAAATTTATTTTATCAAAATAAACACTTCATAGTTCTAGAACGTTCAACAGAAATACTCGTATAGGTACTCATAGTATCACAGAGTACAGCAGTAAGTAGTAATCACAGAGTACAGTAGTAAGTACTCCAAAGTACTAAGTATGTTAAACACCATACATTGCAAAGCACACCTACAATGCGGGGCTATCAAATACTCGAAAAAAGCTCTGAACTAACAACTCTCAACAATAATTGAGAACAGATACTCTCTGCGGCCTTATGTAGTACTCAGCCAGCCGTCTAGATATTTCTGATAATTCTTAAAATTACTGGAAGGCATATCAGGACAAGTATGGTTACAGTTAATATGACCAATTATTAACTGCAACATTTATTCATTTACGATTCTTATTATGGAGATTTAGGGACCGAAACAAAATGTCGTCTAATAGTCGCGAAGATTGGCGACCTTTGGCGGGTTCTCGCCAAATTTGGCGACACAAATAAATTGCAAAACCGTTTTCAGCTTGGCGATAATCTCGCTAATTCAGCAAGATAGCATTTACACAATGTTAAATAGACTTGCTCCTATATTCTTATTTTTCTGGCAGAGCATCCTTCTTCTAGATTTCCGTGTTATATTATACAGAAAAATACAACAATTCCACATGTAATTTCTCTAAATTACCCGTATATATACAAAATTCGTAACAGTATTTTTTTAAAAGAACGTCTGAAAATAAAATATGAGTTTTATTCTTTTAAAAATAAAAAAAACCTTAATACCTCATATGTTTATGGCACTAAGAATCCAGGATTAAAATTAAGGGATCTAAATTCGAAAGCCTGAAATTTTTAGAAGTTTAAAAACGAAATGCAATAGCTTTTTACATCAGATAATCACTCCAAAATAAATCTGAAATTTCCATGAAAAAGGAAGAGAATTAAGCGAATTTCATTTCTCCTCACCTAAAATTAATGTTTGAAGAAATATTACCATCTTTGTTGATCTCGAATATGGTCGTAATAGCAAATAACCGGCTTTCTAATGCATTCGAAATCACGCCAACTCAATCGAAACAAAATTAAATGTGTTTAATAATTCCTGATAAAGAGAACGCTTTTTAATAATTTAATTAATATGGCTGTTAATCTGCATCTCTGTGAAAGTTGAAGAAATAAAGATTTTTCTAAGCATGGAACTCACCTTCTAAACTATGAAAAATCTGAGAAATAATCTTGATATTCGTAAAGTGAAGTTAATAAAAAAGCTGTCTTTGCGAATGCGTGACCTTACGTCTGCCAGTAAAATCGAATTTGGTACTCCGAGAACTTATGCAATGAAGCTTTTGTGTATGAAGCGCGGAATCAGATGTACGAAAGAGAATATAATATTTGTTGACGCACAGTCTTTAAATTTTGTATAAACATGATCCACGTCATCATTCAGCTCAATATGGCGAGTATTTCATTTTTCAGACTTCCTATCTGAATTTTTCTTTAATATTATCGGAAAAATTTTTCAACATCCAAAATTAACATGCTGCCATCATTTGAAACTCGTTTAAAAATATTTTCATATTTCAAAATTTATATAAAACATAATTTAAAATTTCAATTTTAGTCTCCATTTAAGGTTATGAACGCCTGTTTCCCATATAAAATTGACATATAAACATGAAAACCTGTTTTATTAAATACAGATCCTTCCTAAAATGATGAATTAGTCATACACCTCAAATTCAAATTTTTAACTGCAAATAATTGATTTTTCTTTAATGAAATGTGCATAAATTTTTAAAAGATTTTAATACAAGATTCACATCAATTTCTTTTCTTCGAAATTCTATTCACTTTTAATTTCAAAATTTCGATTCATCACAGAGTTTACATTGGGAGATATCTATTATTAATTAGAATAAATTAATTATTCAAGTTATTTAATTGTACTTTCAGTTTTCAAATGCTTTTAATCGATTGTCAAATTCATTAGCAGAATTTAGAAGTATTTTATTATTTTGCATTTATTTCATTAATGTTTGATAAAGTATTAAAATTTTCTACATTGAATACTTCGAAATATTGAATATCGCTTATTAAGAGAAAAGTAAATTTAAAATTAAAAACGGAAACGCGAATTTATTTTTAATGCTGAGCATAGTGAAAATGCTATTTAATTTCCAAGCGAAACATCTACAGAAATACCTAAGTACTAAAAAATAATAATTAAACTAAATTATTCAGGTTTTAATATTTATGTTGATGTTTCTGCTTTCTTAAATAGAAAAATTCCCATGTAAAATCCTATGGGAGTCCGTATCAAGGATTAGATTCTCACAATATTTTCTAGTCAATATTTCACCGCAGAAGTGTTATTAAATGTAGCACATTTAAACGTAATTCTTTTTTATCCGATAGTATAAAATGATATACATTTCTCTGTCGGTTTGAGCAAACTCTTTCAAAAGATCGTTTCTGTTGATTTATATTATGCTAACGGTATTCGATAATGGTTATCTATAATAGATAAATGCATTGCATCATATTGACGATGCTTTCGTTTATCTCAAATCGATCTTTTTGTTAAACGTAAGAAAGTTGAAAATAAATTTCAAGCAAGCATTGGAAAATCCGTACCTAAAAATGTTAGAAAACGAATCATTCGAAAAGGATAAATATGAGATTTTCATTCTAGATCAATATTATAAATAATTCCTCTTGTACGCTGACAATTTTACGGAATGAAAATTTTACACTTACTGTTTTGTCTTTCTAAAATTCACGTAAAGAATTTCATGTCGTGATTTCAGCTAAGGCAATTCAGAATAAAACCACGAAACCTATCTGATAAAGAGTGCCATTTTGCTCCTGTCGTTTGGCATCGACTTTGAGACCGTACAGACGACAGCAAGTCTTCTACTCGAATCCATCCAAATTTCCAAAGTTTACAGAAAATACTACGATGGATTTTGCCATACATAAGGACTTTCGGCTAGTCATATATTTAGAGTACTCTCATATCAAAAAGACACTGAACATTTACAAAATCCACGCCTCCTCCGGGATTCGAACTCGGGTCCTCAGGCACAATAGCAAGAACCTTTAACCACTTTTCCGTTGAGTGGTCCACGTTGTAGCTGTTTATAATTATGGAATTTACGTTTGTATTGAAGGAAATAAAGAAGAACATATTTATTAAAAAATAACATTCGTTTTATGATCTAATAAATGACATGCATAATGCATTATTAGTTTTATCGGAGGTATATTCCCGAAGTATGATTTTCATCTATTTTATTTCAAAAGCTAAATATCAGTTCATTCATTGCAATTCACAGATATTTATCAGTATCTGTACTCAATTCACGTTATGGTTTTGTTGCCTAAAGTAAACGAAAGAGATGTATGACATTCCATTTGTTATGCTTTCTATAAATAAAAGAACAGTTTAAAAACAGTCTGCCCATAATCAGAAGTAAAAAGTGTATAATCTTTCATTTAAACATTTTAAATAAAGCAGATTTTTAATTTTGTCGATACATTCCCTTACGTCTTCCCAGCTGGAAAATTTCCAGTGTTCTCTTCCAGCGCTCTATTTTTTATTCATAGCAAATTTTATATTTTCTTGAAAAGTTTCTTGGAAATGAGAAAGGTTGTGTAATAGTATGTCTGAAATATTACTTGCTAATAAAACGTCGTATTAATTCTGCGTTTGTTTAATACGGTTGTCATGCTAATTGCACTTCATTAAAAACTAATAAACTCTTTCAAGTACGGGTTATGGTGTTGTGTTTCAGTGGTTCCTTTTAACTTGTACGTACATTGTGACATATTTCCTGTAATCTTAGATCATAACCGTAAGAATCTTTATCAACGCACGCATGTGTTTAGGAAATGAATGATTTTGTTTTAGTAAGTTAGTAAGCAGTTACCCATACAATCAACAGAATTTCACTGGGAAAAAAATAAAAAATAAAACATTTTTTTAAATTAATTAAATTTGGCTATATCTTTCAATTGCATCAAAATATCTGTTGTTTTTGGAAAGATATCTTTTCAGACGATTTCTAAAGGAATTCTATTTATTAAATGCGTTTTATAAATCAGATTTATTTAATACGTTTGAACTATTTTTGAGAAAAACATGAAACCAGATATGGATTCACAGATTACATGTGCCTTTGCCTAAAAGTTCAGGGATGTCAAGGACTATTTTACATATTTTCATTGCACAAAAATCTAGCTATTGACGCTAAAATTACATTACTTAAGTTTTATTTTAAAATTTATTGTAAAAGAATTTTAAATGAAGTACTAAAATTCGCATTGTGGTAGGAGATTTCTGAAGGAACTAGACTTTACTACAGTTTTGTTCCATGTATCACAGTTACAAAAAAACTTAGAATACTTATATATGTAATATTTACGTAACACTTCGATTTTCCTTTTGAAGTTTTTTTCTTACTCTATCCTTTTCTCGCCCCGCTTAAAAGCACTTGATTTGTCTGAATTATTTTTCAGAAATTTTTGTTTACACGTAAATATTTATTTCTACTCAAATTTAATAGGAAAATATGGTATTTTGTTCTCCTAAACATATTTCTTAGTGACTAAAAACAATTAAAACTAGTAGTACAGCGCAACCCATCTTGCGCAATATAATTCCATTTATAGAAATTTCCCTAAAAGACTTTGTAGGACCTTCTGGTCTATCTTGTACGCTAACAGCTGAGATGCGTGTAGAACCTACACAGGAGAAAGGTGAAAAGAACCCTTTATTAACTCTTTTACTCGGGCGGTAACTCAAGTAGCAAGAAGTAAACTAAAAATTTAAAGATGTTAACAAATAGTAAAATTACCCTATAGGGCTCAGACTATCCTGTTTAATAACAGAGCGTTGAAAATCTATTGGCTGCAAAGTAATAGATGTTATGCCATAGTAACCAGCAATAAATGCTAAGCAGATGCTCAAGCTACAAAAGCACAGTATTAGCCCACACTC